>APFE030937460.1:6010-22451 GCA_000404065.3 Pinus taeda | reverse complement strand
CCTTTCTCCTCTTGGGGAGATGTTGGTGCACCCCATATGGCCACATTGTCACTTCCAGGGTTGACGATTGGTTTACCCGTATGGCTCTTCTCTACCTCTGTCATTCAGAATACCGTAATTCCTGGATAGTCAAGTTAGCAACTAGGTGATACTAGAGTTACCCCCCAACCTTCCACTTCGTCCGTTTCTCCCTCTCCTCCTTCCTCTTCACTTGATGAAGCTGGTAAAGCTAAAGATCAAGTAACTGAGAAGAAGAAGAAGCGAAAAGAGAAAAAGGAAAAGAAGAAGAAGGAGCCAAAAGCAAAAGGGGGCAACCATGTGTCGTCCAGTGAAAATCCTCACACCGCACTGTCTAAACCTAAATCTCCATGTGTCATTTGCAAAGGAGATCACTATCATCGAGATTGTTCTTGCATCCCTTGGATCTTAAGGGACTGGTCTCCTCGTTTACACAATCTGGTGTCGTCAACATCTGATGATTATGTTGAAAGTACACCGTCAAAAAGTGAAAGCGAAGTATCTGGACAAAAAAGGAATCGCAAATTTCCTTGTAAACTTTGTGAAGGCGATCACATCGTCCACCATTGTCCCTTCCTAGATGAATCCAAAAGAGTTTTGGATGACCGTCCTACTTCACCGCTACGGCTCCCTCCTGGATATAAGAAACTCTTGTCGAGTCCACCACTAGTTGAAAATCCGACCGACACGTTGTTGTGGTCGGTCGAAGCATCTATCATTGAAAATGAACCCTCTGAATCCATACCTGATGAAATTCAAAAGGTCGAGGAGGCAGTTGACTCGGTTTTACCTTCAGAGGGATCATCTTCGAATGATACCGTCACTAAAGACAAAGAGAACGACACCGTTCAAATTCTTTTCGTAAACACAGACTCCGATGAACTTGGAGGCAGTCTACCCATTCCTTTACCATAGGAAGGAAGTTCATCAGAGTCGTATCCGACCGTCTGGTCCCACCTCCAAGCAACCTAGTTGTTTCCTTCGATTGGAATCTACTAGGCAGACCCCGTTTACCAGCTAGTGTACCATTCCGAATCATTGTACAAGTTTACAGAATGGTCATGGCTGATACCATCATAGATGAAGGGGCTTCTCTGAGTATCCCTTTCCTCAACTTCTTGGAAAGCGCTTGGTTCGCCATCGCTTCTGCCTGAAATGAGAAATCTAACAAGCTTTGACAAAGGAACCAGTCGACCGTTAGGGATCCTTCCCAATGTGCCCATTACTTTGAGAAGGAAAACCATTAACATGAACATGATGGTAGTCCAAGAACCCCTAGATTATAATCTACTCCTTGGGCGTGACTATATTTATTGCATGGGAGCCGTCATCTCCTCACTCTTTAGAGTAATGTGTTTTCTGCATGAAGGCAGAGTGGTCAAGTTCGTAGACCAGTTGTCACTCCCCAGTTCACACATAGAAAATAGTCAAATGCCATCCCTAAATGGTCTTTTCATGTAAGGAATGTCTCATCGATCTCCAGTCCATCCACCTGATGAGCGCGAGTGATTCTGGAGGATATGGCTGAAACCCAGGGGGCATGCACCCTGGCCTGCTTCGGTAGGGAAACTCTAGGTATAAAGTGGGTTTCCATGGAGGAAGATGACTGGTCCGACATCCATCCTTACAGGAAAAGGGAGTTAGACCAGAATAAGATTCTCTCGTCAAGGTTAGGAGGTTGGGATTTAGAACCACCCTGGTTTAGATGGACTAAGCCAGGAAGTGTTTCTATCTGTGACGTGGATGGAAACTATCTTGCAAAAGTAAGAGCTTCTATATGGTAACCTGGAAATTTCTCATTATACCTAGGGGCATGCAAACCTTTTTGCATGCAAGCGAAGAGAGACCATTTATTTTTTAAATTTGTAGGTCCTATAACCCTTTAAACTCATAGGATTGGTCGTTTCCTAGCTTGCATAAAGAAAGGATCTGGGGCAAAGCTTTAAAAGGTGCAAGATCCATAAAAAATGGCATCTTAGATGAGATATGCTTATTATATGACTAGAACGAGCAGTTTTAACGTGGAATTCAAGCTCGTTAAAAAATAAACATAAGCAATGAGCAAATGTTTCCCCCAGAGTTTAAGCTCATTAAAAAATGAACTGATCCCCGGTAAATAACCATTGTGAATGCATTATCATCAGCTTTTGAGCCTTGGTCGTGTTCTCATCATCACCTCCACTTTGTTTTAGCTGATCATTCACCTCCATTTGATTGTTTACCCCTTTCGAGGAACATCTGCGAAGAGTGATTATGTTAGTCATCCTTGTGGCACTGCCATGATTGGAAAATTCCAAACCTTGCCTGGAATCAGCCGCTACCCAAAATCATCACTTGTTCCTTGGAAAATGATTCTCCTTTAAGCTCTTTACAACTGACTCGTAAAATATGAAAAGATTTCCAAGCAATTAGCCTCTCCGGCTCGTTAAAGTCATCGGAAGTGCTATCCCTCCTCTAGATTTTAATCTTTTTGGACTTGAGGGATTATTACACAAAAAGATCGAGCACTTGTCTTGTTCGGCTCGTTAAAACTATCGAAAATTCATCTCTTTCGTATTATTTTACACTTTTTCGGACTTAAGGGATTATATGATGAAAAATAATCATTGGAGTTTCTTTTCCGTCCCTTTCAGACTCTCTAAAATTGAAAAGGACCAAGTCATCTTTGTCGTTGAACTCGTTAAAACCTAATAGCGACAAACTTGTCCAAATGGACGAGAACGAGTTTCACTGTCGCTAGGCTCGTTAAAACATAGCGACAGGTTCGCCCGAAGGGTGAATTATAGAACAAGCATATGTTATTCTCCTCAAGCTTGACAAAAATAAAGAGGTACTGGTCAGCAATCACTGGGGAAAATTGGGAAGAAAACTTGAAGAAACTTTATTGGTAGCAAGTCACTCTTGAACATGACACTTTCTCTTTGCATCCGAGTTGGGTTGGGTTGTTCCGTTCACTAGTCATATCACCATTGGTCTGTCACACCATCCATATTTGGGGTTAACACTACCAATCCATCGTCAGTGTCACCAATATGTTCAAGAGAAGTCGCTCAGAGAATTCACCTGTGTCTTATCCACTGCAATACATTCACGCTCCATTCTTTCATGACCGCCACCTTGAACCCTGTATCATCAGATTGTTTTCACTTCCAAAATCATTTGCTCCATTCCGTGTCGTAGATGTGGGATTCATTAAGGCCCTCCTACAATGGGTCACTTCGTGTTGACATCAGCTCATTATCCAAGAAGTTGACTTAGGAACAACCCCTTTCAGTACTTTGAAGCTTGCATGCCTCAATGGCAAGTTTCTCACTTTCGGCGACAGGTTTACATCAATGGCCTTCGACCAAGAGATTTTGCGTGGTGTTTGACACCAAGTCCTTTTTCACACCACGCGAATTGTACTATAGTACCTTGAGGGTCATTGTCATTATTGGTGACTCCTCTCGCACCTGTTAACAACTTACATCATTGGCTAGTAATCAGGTGATGTCTTTCCATGTTCGATTCCAGAACATTTTTCACATGGATCGACTTGTACTCCGAGTGAAGATGGAACAAGTTTTGAAGACCCCGGATCTAGTTTCATCCATCCGGACTACGATATATTCAGGAATATAAAGACATCAAATGTACATCATTTCCGAATAGATGATCATCCAAATCAAAGGATGATGATTCCGTCCGAATCATCAGTCTGCTACACAGACGGTTGTCTGTCCTATGTACATGAAAGTGAATTTATAAAGCTGAGCATGGGAATGCCTGCCTTAGCTAGATCATGAAAAATATTATGAAGATAATTTATTGTATTGTATCTTATTACAGGTCACCTCCCAGCTCGAAAAAACTTCGGATCCCCATGGAAATCATTTCACCCGACATCAAAAGATTGACGACCTCATGCTTTAGGGGGCAACTGTTATAGAAATTTTTGGGCACTGCAACGCCAATCATAAATGTCCATAAACTAAGGGCTCCTAAGTCCCTAAAAGTGTTTCTTCACTACCTAAAGGAACAAGGTAAGCTGATTACATCATCTCCCAGAATATCTCCACAGAAAACTGCTCAGAAATGGTCAAAACTAGATCATATTGAATGCCCAGTGCAGAGGGTGTGATGCATATCACCTTCCCAATGTAAAGGGTGTGATGCATACTGGATGGACCCTCTGTAGGGTGCAATGGGCGAGAATGGACAAATGGCAGAGACAGTTTGCGAGGTGGAAGATCATAGAATCTTCCAGAAACTTCTCCTCTAACACTTCCCTCTCTGATTTCGACTAGGGATGAGTAAGAGATCATCAATATCCAAGTGGAATCAAGAACTATCAGAGAGAGGACACTAATCAAAATCCCAGAAGCTGACTCACCCCCCTACAATCATCTATTAATGTATCACTCATCACAGAGATCCAAAGGCTGGAATCTTGTATCTTGTAGAGAAGTGTTGTTGGTTTTCTGGTGTAACATCATAGTGTTAGGTGATATAAGCTTTACTTGAGGTGAATAAGGGCTTTCTTGCTAGAGGATGATGCTGGGTCAGAACAATTAGAGGTAATCCTCTTGCTATTCTTGATATTAATAAAGCTATTCAAGTTTTCCTCCACATTCATGTATGTTTGATTGTATATGCATTTGTGTGGTTAATACATATCTGGTCATGTGTTGTTTATGAATATAGATCTTTGTTCATCAATAGTATTATGCTGCTTTGATTCCACAGGTGCTCTCTGAAGTTGTGTAGACAAAGAAGGAGCAGCAAAGATCTATCGAGAAGGAGAGGAACCGAGCAAGGAACCAAGCGCAAGGCAAAGGTTGGTGTCCTCTGCTCCCCTCTTGTCTATTTTTCATAAAGGAAAACAAAAGTAGTTTTAACTTGTTTGTTTCTAAGATAGCTACCAGTCTTAGTGGGAATAGCAGCTCTAAGTGGACACTATTCCCGGTAACAATAAATGACTAATTTAGTCCTGGGTTAAAATATATGACTAGCTAATAAGTAATACATCTAAAAATGACTAACGTGAATGACTAATTTAGTCTAGGAACAAAAATATGACTAGCTAACAAGTACTACAATAATATGAATTAGTTGTTTATGTAGTCATTTTAATTGTGCCACTTCAACAATCTAAACTTATAAGTGAGTGTACCTTGTTTGCACACTACTTTTATTCCTACAGGCGTAAATACAGTTTAACAACATTTTCTCTTCATCTTGAGATATCTCTTCATAATGTAATAGGAATATTAATCATATTTCTCCTTTAAATTTATGAGTATTATGTTGACACTTAACACCTTTACAATTAACCCTCCTAGTTTCATATACACAATTAGAGTTCCATTACTTTAAGCTCATACATTATATATCCCTGTCTATGTTCTAATTAGAGACATAAGTAACTTGTAATGTACCTAGGTCCACTTTGTCCTCTCTTATTCACCCAACTCCTACCTCCACATACTATACCACAATAATATTATACCACTTAAAATTCTTCGTGTCATTTACATTGTGTATGCAATATACTTTATACTATATGTATGTTATGTTTTAAATATACCACACCATAGGATTGTTGTCTCCCTTCAATCCTATCACAAATATTATATTTAATATTATATATATTAATATATAATAATATTATATATATATCACCATTCTTTATTTAAACATTTGAAAAATATATGCTATTCCCACATGGGGCTTTGAGGGTTGTTGGTATGTCATATATTGTTTCAAAAAGCAACATGTGTTAGGTAAGGATTAAAAGAAAACTTGAAGAATTCTTATCAAACCTTTAAAAATGAATTAAATCAAGTGCCAAGAAATTCCCCTTGCTTTTTTTTCCTTAGATTTCCAAAACACATGTTTCTAAGAATAGAGTATATTTATATACTCCAAGCAATTAATTTGAATGAAAGGGCCTTTTAAATAATTGTGTCCTCTTCCGCTTATGCCAAGTCATAAAATATACACTTAAATTTAACTTCATTGCCAATCATTTTAATTTTGTGCCACATCTTCCAGTCGCCATGAAACTAAGGCACGGGCATTCCTTCATAGGTTTAACCATTGGCCCTCAGAAATCCCCAAAATAAAATCATTACAAGCATGCTGGTATCAAAATAGACTATCAACAAATAGACCTTTTGCACCACACTTTTCAATCGCATGTAACCAAGGCATGAGCATTTCTTCATAGGGCTAACCATTGGCCCTCAGAAATCCCCAAAACAATATCAATGCAAGATGTTGGTATCACACCGGACTATCAATAAACAAACCTACGGAAAACCACAAGAGGTCGATTAGGTCAGATTTAAATTTATTCATCTCCTTCAAATTCACCACAACTCCCTTTTATTTCTAAAAAAATTGATGGGTTTCATTTTCAGTTGTTTCATCTATATAACTTCAAACAAGCAATGCATTTTGCTAAAAGTGTTGCACTTGGGTTTGATTTTCTACGTGACTTACCCTTCAACTCTATTAGACAGACTGGATGTCACTGCTATCACAAGAGAATCCTATGATGTCAGGTACAAATCCTTGTTTTAAGGCCCTTTTCCTGTCTTTATGCATACACACTCAAGCATATGTAGATAGATGGATGGATGGTAAATTGGCATTGAAGAGTCCCATTGATAAAAGGACATGTTTGTGCAAATACATATATCCTTCATTATTTTGGCTTATATTTTTAGCCTGTGAGAATGTGTGAATTACCTTGTCTTGCAACCAAAACAAACCCATTTTTCCCTTGTTAAATTATGACTATTTTTGCATTGGTTTGTTTCATCTCCAATATTACTTCATTTGGTGTTATGTTGTTATTAATATTGTCAGCCTGCAATTGTTTTTCCATTTACTCACATGAAGGAACTATGTGAAAGAAATCCTTCTCTACAATTGAGTCCCCTGTTGCAATCTTCGACATATATTTAAATTATGCCATTTTGAAGGTTACATGTATTATATGTTATAAGACACCAGAGACTCCAATATTATGACTTCCTATTAAGAAATTCCATGTGCATTGTGTACATACATCAAAAGGGTTGTTGCATACATCCCCCATAAAATTTATTTGACAAGTTACTTGTTTGATAAAGTTTTCTTTGGCTACCACAATCAACATGATGTTCCCCGATTCCATAATGTACATTTTATTTGATCATTGCAGCCAACCAGTAGGCTACCAAGAAAACCTAGTATTAAATTTCATGCATCTATATTTTTTGTTTATCTTTACAATTTACTTTTTTGTTTTTTGTTTTGGTAAGCTTTGTTTCTAATTCCCAGCATGTATGTGATTGATCTCAATTTGAACACATACATCACAAAAATACTTATCATCGGGAAAGAATCAAGTTATGAAGTTGTGTTACTAGTTATTTAAGTGTCAATCAATTGTTCAAGAATTAATTATCATTGTTGGTTTTTTCGTTAGTCCCTTGAACTTCAAGGTTTCTTTCTCCTTATTTGGATCCTTAAAAATAAATAAAAAGTTTTTTTTGTTATTAAGGCTAAATACTTTCCTTGTAGTTGCAAATCTCCGTCACGAACATGGGAGTTATGTTACCCGATGGTTATTGTGTTGGAGGAGTAAATTTTCTTCCTTTAAAAATGGATTTTTTGGATCTTTGGATCAAGGAAAGCAAGTTGGGTGTGGGAAGGAGCATGATAATAATATCCAACAAGAAAGACAAGGATATGCATTTAATGAAATATGCAAAATTCTTCATAAAGATACACGGGGACTAGATGTGGAAGAAGTTCTTGAAAGGATCAATAGTAAGTATCATCTTCGATATGTTGCAGAAGTATTCAAGAGGCGGAAGAATGTGGACATGGCACTTAATTATTTTAGATGGGTCGAGAAACAAAATTTTAATCAACATAGTCAAGAATGCAAATGCCCAAATCCTTAGTTGGAATGCCTTTTTTCTGACCTAGAATCCCAACCTCTTGCATGGCAAGGCCTCCATGTGTTGGTTCAATCATAGTAGTAGTGTTGACTAAGGGGGGGAAATCAACCTTGGGATCCTTCTCATAAATATGCCTTCCATAATTGAACCACTGAGAAGTTGTAATATTATCTACACTTTTCTTCTTTCTCAATTGGAGATCCTTCCTAAATAAATTCGTGTTATTTTTCCCAAAGAATATTAGTTCTTCCCTCCTTGAGACATAATATATCGATTCTAGCTATAGCCATTCTAGTGTACAATATGCCAAGCAGCACCTACCATTGCAATTCAACCAATGTAGCATGTAGCAACACCGAATTTAATTAAATGAACTTTGAAATCTAAACCAAGAATGGATTTGCTAGATTTAAAATCACTATGGATCACATTGATTACTTTCTACATGTAGATAGAGTAGAACGGAGGTAAAACTATGTACCATGTTTTATCTATGATCTGAGTCTACAACCTTGTGTGCTTGGCATCTTTTCAGAAAAATAACTTGTCCAAGATCAAATGCAATAAATCTAGATTCATTTTAAGCATGGATCTATCATGAAGTGCGAGGGATCAAATTGTTGAAAGTGAAAACCTTTTTAACAACTCAGTAACTTGAAGAAATTTTTTCACTTCTATAGATTTAATTACCCCTTCTCAACGCTCGATAAATTTTTTCTTGAGATGGGTCTAGACTGGTTTAATAATGTTGTACTTTTTAATTCTATTTTCATCTATTTACCAACATAGAACTAGTGAAATTACCAACAATGTTGGAAACAACTAGTTGAACTAAAATCGTAGACATCATCCACATGTGTGGTGTATATAAACATATTATGCCAATTTCACATACATATTTTCATATTCATATATTCTATATTATTATATATAATAATATATATTAGATTATATATATATATTATATTATAAAATATTATATTTTGCTAATTTATGTCACATTAGCAATTATGTGATAATATTGGACTCCACGTTGTGCCCATCCCTGCTTATATTAAGCTAGGTTCTCTCACTTACAACTAGTCGATGAGATACTCCAATCGGTCATTTCTATGAGATAAAATGATTAGTAGGAATGGCGTACTATAGTGAAGTGAAGTTGCATTTATAAGGAACAATCCCAAATCAAACCATTATATCTATCTGCATGCAATTCATTCTAACACTTGCAAAATGTAATTAGGAGAGACATATGCAAAACACTTATTACGTTAAACAAAAAGAATAATGAATCCTAGACTCTAGGTAGGTGTGCCCATTAATAAGACCATTTCTTCTTATATTTTCCAAGCCCTCACATACAACTAGTAAATGTACTCTATTGTATCAATCCTCTAAGATGCTTATATTTATGAGGAACAATCTCAAATCAAAGCCTTACATCTATTGATACATAAAATTTGGTTTCATTAGAAGGTGAAGGCCTGCAACATCTAATTAAGAGTGGATTTAATTACAGTTCAAAAATAAAACTAAAAATGGAAGCATATATAATGCATAATAACATTGGAAAATCAATGAATAAGAGATCAAGGTTCAAACATCTCCTTGGAAACATGGCCTAGTTCATGAATAACCCACCAGCCTTGCTACAGTTTCAACACTTTCTTGAATGTGTTGCTTGCAGTAAGGATTAGGCCAGATCTTTTGGACTAATTGAAGCTTTTGTTTTACCTTTAACAAAAATCCCCCATTTGATGAATAGCATATCCCTCTCTTCGGATGAGAAGCAAGAGCACATGCACTTGGCAAGGAGTTCTCATCCATGCTTTAGAGCATGTGCACTATATAATACACGAAACAAACTAATGTTATTTAATATTATCGGGTGCCTTAATATGGCCCACCTATTCTCCAAAACTAAACTTCAATGTATCGCTAAACTAATTTTTGAAATTTGATAATTTTATACCTTGAACCTAAAGAGACAACATGATCATTGGACCCATTTGTTGGGCTTTTATTTCCCAATTCAGAAAAATGTAGCTCTAACCAAGTCAGTCTCCGCAACTATGCTTCCATATATATTTCATCAGTTGCATCCCCTTTGAATAGAAAATAGAATTGAGTTATATGGATATAGAAACTTGGCACAAGTCCCAAAGTTCAATTATGTGTTCTTGTTTCTTCTCAAAGAAAGAGTGCCTTGTCTTGGGGGACTATGTGGTAAGATCCATTTCCACTGCACTTCCTTCAACAACTTCATCTTCCTCGTCTACTCCTTCCTCTATGTGAGTGTTCTCATTAGCATCCAATTTCAGTACCTAAATAAAGAAGAAAGAGGTTTACATAATAATCAACAACATTCATTCAATAATATATATATATAATATATATATACTATATCATTATAATATAGTTATATATATATACATAGATTATAATATTATATATATATATATATTATATTATATATATTATAAATTATACATATAGAAAAATCCTAGTGATCGAGGCACTTAAGAAGAATAATGCAATGGAAAAAGAAAATAATTAATTTACTCATGAATTAATTCTATGCAAAATATGGATAAGACAAAAAATACCTTGAAAAAAAAAACTATTTTTGATATTGAAGTTTGGATAGACTTTCTTTGATATCTCTAACATAAGTTCTTAGAATTTAATGTTTTTCTCTGCTCTAGTTTTGAACATATTCTTCATTTTCCTAAAATTAACAGATCTATATCTACGATGGGATGGAGTTCCCTCCCTAGAGGACACTCCATCACCATCCTCACTTTTGGCTAGTGTGGTGATATCAACATCATTCTTTAGCAGATTATTCTCATTATCAAAACTGAGATGTCGATGGGATGATGATTGAGGAGAACATGGGGATCTTAATAAATGTTTCTTGTTGCTACCATTATTCAAATATAATGGTAAGGTTTTTTCTTCTATGATTGTGAATTCTATTCGGAAGGTGATGGTGATGCCCCATCAAATTGACAACTTGGGTCAAGAGATGGAAACAACAGGTTTCCCATGGAATTTCATACATTTTCCAACTACTCTTCATAAGAAGCAACGGTTGTGTCTCCCCTTGATTGCAGCCTGCTAGTTTCTTCGATTAAATTAGTGCTCATATTCTTCCTATCCACATTAACAATAGGCCCCAAATCTTTGGCAACACCGATGGAATGCATTGTATTCATGTCCTTTATTTCTTCTTTAATCTTAGAAATTGTTTAAGTTGTATCATCATGGGCCAAACAAAGATAGACTACGTCCTTTTGAAATGCTTCTAAAGCCTGACTAACATCTTGACTAAGTGCATATTGTAATTGGTAAATATTATGAATTTCTTATATGAGAACAAGTGCTCCCATTGACTGCCTCATCGTTTTCTTTATTGGGTTATTTCATGACCTACGTATGACAACAAGTTCCATGTTTTCTACATCCCTTTCCCCACCATGCATTGGAGACAATGTAGTCACCTGTGTAAGCACATGAGATGACTCACTCTGTGTTATTTCATTACTAATTTGAGAGAAAGTGATGCAATTAAAAACTCAAAAACTAAAAAAAAATCTACTTTATAGAACTTCTACCTTTCCACAAGGTGAGATATTACAAGTATTAATAATTTTATCACTAAATAGCTAATTCCCAAGCATAGTAGAATTCAGTTGGAAAATGAATTTTAGCTCTGCATTGTCTTTAATTTCATAATCAAGTCTAAAAGTATAATGAGGGAAATCATCTTTCATTCTTCCTTTTATTGGGTACTCAACAAATCAACACAGATTAGATGCCACATCTTAAACAAAAGTTTAATTAATTAATATTGAATTTGTAGGAAAGCTCAATTGATGTTTGTAGACAAATTATGCATATATCCAAAACAAGCATGGAAACATAGAATGAACATATTGATAGGACTTATCCATTGGTAGAGAAACCTGAAAACATTGAGAAATCATCTCAGCTCACACCAGAAACTACCAATCAACGTAAAATTAATGACCTAAAATTTCCTATGGAAAAAATTGTGAGCGATGGTTATCAACAAGCAATTTAAATCACTATGTTTGGCATGAAGATAGTGGATAGGTGTTGCAAGAAAATTGAACATTCAAATGTAGAGTTTCAAAAGAGTGGTGAAGCTATGTTCAAATGTATAGTTTCAAAAGAGTGGTGAAGCTATTGTCATTAGCATGGACTAGGCAGACTAGTCTTATCAGTGGGGAATTTGAGGAGAGCAGTAAAGTAGTGGGGATTACCATAGAAATAGAGGAAGATCTGAATCAGCAGATTGCATATTTGAATGGAGAATAAGGAGAGAATGTTGAAGTAACCAAAAATAGCATAGAAATAAAAAGTAGTCTTAGTAAAGATGATCTTATGAACTTGGAATCTGAACATAGTTTTAAAACAACTAGAACTGGCATGAGAATAAAGAGTGATACTTATGAGAAATATTTTCTTTTAATCCAAGAATATGAAATGAGAGTTAATGTAGGTTGCACAACATTTGAAGCAACATCACATGATGGAAGGAAACAAAAGTCGTGTAATGAGCAATGTGTAATGACTTCAGATTAAGGTAATTGTAAATTTGGTTTTCATTGTCACCTGAAGTTGCATAGTTAACTGGAATTAGAGTTTAGGTTTGATATGTCCATATTTGGGGCACATATATGTTTCTGTTACGTTCCAACCTTTCTGAAAATGTTTTGTTCAAATTGTATTTTACTCGTTCTACATAGAGAACACGCTTTAAATATTTGCTTAATGACCTGGAAAGTACTAAGTAATATAATTTTATTTTTTGGGGTTATATCTAGATTCTAAAATCCAAAGTGAAATTGTAATTACTAAAAAAATAAATAAATAAATAAATATTTATGATGGAACAATTATCCCTATATAGGAATATATTTAATATGGCATTGGCTGAAAGTTGAAAATTAAAATAGCTTGCTTAACACTTAATACCCCTGTAAGTGCTGCAAAGTAACCCAATGTGACATTTATTAGGTTGTTTTATTGTAGGTAATCCGAGCACCCAAGGTGGAATAAAACTTCATCATCTTGAAAATATTTGAAAGGAGATCAAGGATTCAACAATAGCAGGGTCAGATGTGCCATGCATGATGGGAACATTTGCTGACAAAGATGAAGAGAATGAGAAAGAAAATTTCAAGGTCAAGACTTAAGAGGTGACGTCATATATTGGTATTTAATTTGTTTCATCTACAATTGGAGATGATGAGCTCTCACTAGTGGTGTGTTCCCAGATGATGATAAGGATTATGTGAAGGAGTGTGATTTTCTTTTTGTGCAATGTTAAATGTAAGAATACAATAATTGAGCAAGCTTTTTCAATGTGATATTTTATGTTGTTTCTGGATGTGCAAAAATCCAATGGACATTGAAGTCATTCGTCAGTGCAACTTACATCAGTAATGAAGGGAAGCATAACACAAAGGAATTACAAGAAAATATTTCTTTGGTGGAAAAAAAAGGAGTTTTGGATTGCTCACCCTACAAAAGCACTATGGAAAACACTTTCTTGGTGGAAAAAGGAATAGTTTTGCATTTGTCCGTGGGTGAAACTAGTGAGAATGATGTAACAATGCATATTATGTATGCCCTAGATGAAGTTGTTGCAACAATGCATTTGCAAATATTTTTGTTGTCTGCCTGTAATGAAGAAAAAACAGTTAATCCTTGAGAATGTTCTGTGGAGGGAATGCAGGAAATGCATGTTTGATTATTAGAAAAATCCAAATAAGCTAAGCTTATTTTGTAGGTGCTTGTCAGGATGATGTCTTAGAGAGTCAAATTCAAGGAATGTCCAGTTGATTTTTGGCTGAAACTTGAAAGTAATAAATCTATTCCACCAAAGAATGTTATGGAGGTTGTTGAAGCTATTGGAAATAATACTGAGAGGGGGGGGGGGGGGTGAATCAGTATTAGCAAGTCAATAATATTTCATTTCAGATTTATATATGCTACTTCAGTTAATCAAAATTGCATGTATATGCAACTGTATTTAAGGAAACTAGCGTATACCCTTCAAAATTATAACTTAGTTAATTCATCATATGTTGATCTTTAATCTGTGCATTAGAACCATATAAACAATAACCAGGTGCAGTAAAAACATAACAAACAATCACACACATGAACACAAGATATAAGGTGGAAACCCATTGTGGGTGAAAACCACCTGCTGTAATCGTCTCAATCTTCCTTTAATAAGAAACTTCCATTTACAATTTTGGTACTGGTGTAGTCTTTTACCAGTACACAAGCTTCTACCTGCAGAAGGCTACAACCTTCTCTCATTCTCTAGCTTCTCCTAGAAGGGAGCTACAACCCCTTAGCTCTTGTACTAGTTGATGTGTTTACTAGTACGTAGGTGTTAGCCTATAGAAGGCTAGAACCTTCTTTTTTCTTCCAGGAACCATGTTTCATAAATTTTCAAACTGGATCCATCAAATATATCTGCATCAGTCAATCTCCTTTGCACCAACCAAAACTGAATCAATCAATCACTTCTTAGAATGTTGTAACCAGAATATAGTAACAGTAACCAAAACCCAAGCTAGAACCGAGAACACTGCAACAGCAAACAGAAGTAGCTAAAGCATATTTTATTAGGTAAACGCTACTTCAATGTGTTGAACCTGTGTACATACGTCGTTTTCTCAAGGCGAACCTATGTATACATTGTTTTGATATGCAGAACCAGCGTGTATACATGCCTCTACTAAAGTGAACCTGCATACAGATCTGTAAATGATGATTTAAACTTTACAACAATTCCAAACATCAGTTATACCAATATCATCATATTTACAGATTACAACATGCGCTAGTTATTCAAATAAAAGATCAAAACCACACAAAGATACTTCTCTTCGAGCCTTAAGATCTTGACCCATCAATAGAGCTTATCCTTCATCAAGCATTCAGGTTCATCCTTGATTCAGATCTAGCTGTGCACCATAACCCAATAACCTGTATTATAGATCTTTCCCTTCATTAGATATTCAATTCATGAGTGACTTTGCCTAATGATCTTCTCCTCCTTTTATAGTCTTAGCCCTTACTCAATACCATGGTCCAAAACCACTTAGAATCAATACATTGGACCAAATACCTGGGGTCAACACTTCAAACAAGATACCTTGGACCAATACCATGGACCAAATACCACGAACCAAAACTAAACTTTCTAACATCTACGCACCTTTCCTTCTGTGAAAGTGCCTTTTTACACTATACGTGCCTTTTACGAACCCACGTGTACACGCAGGTTGGTCAATGGGGAACCTGCGTATACCTCTCTCTCTTCATTCTTTGAACCTGAACTGTGATTTGTCATCTGTGTGAGTTGCCATCAAGGACAACACCTGTGTCATAGAGCCAAATCTGTATCATAATGCCTACAATCTCCCCCTTTGGATTTGATGGCAACCCCAAGTCACTCTTCCCCTTTGTCATCAAGGGAAAAGGGTTATGCTCCCCCTAAGTACATGTTGAATTCTCTGATATGCTAAAGTGTGTTGTCCATGCTCCCCCTGAATATAAGCAAGGCCTGCAAAAAGATGACTCTATACATACATCATAAAGGACCTTCCTATCACTAATGACTCATACATACATCCATCTCCCAACCAAGCGGGGATATACCAAGTTTGACTCATCCACCCAACCAAGTGGGTATATACCAAATGTTTATACATGTCAGAACAAGAACATTACGTCATCCATCCCATGCATAGTGGGAAACAAAATAGGTCATTTCATGACCTTGACAATAAAAGATATACATGACATAGAGACCAAATATCTGAAAACAAGACTATCATAGTTGTCAGTAACTATCATTAGTAGCATTTGTCAATCACCATCCAGACCAGCAACCATGATCTCCCCCTGAGCCTGTTCCACCTGAATCAAAAACAACCATGAATTTTTACCAAGATCTTCTAAGATAATGCCAACAATGCATTACTATAAGTATATGTTCCCCCTGAACCTATGCTAGATGATCACTGTCAGACCCATATAAGACTCCTTTCATCCACTGTTTTTCTTCAAACCAACATATACGTGATTGTATCCACAACAACCGGCATATGTATGTAGATATGCTTCATGAAACTTGCATACATCCACTTTTCTCTGAAATAGATAAGTTTTAACAGCAAGATGATGCATCAACTACTCCCAGCTTCTGTCTGAGATATTCAAATGTCTCTTTGGGCAGTGGTTTCATGAATATATCAGCAACCTGTTCTTTGGAGGGAACATACTCCAATTAGACCTTTTGTTCAAGCACTTGTTCACGTAGAAAATGATATTTGATGGGTATGTGCTTGGTCTTTGAATGCATGACTGGATTCTTTGAAATATTGATTGCACTTGTATTATCACATAGAATGGAGATGGGTGGAGTACATGTGATC
>APFE030937459.1:0-10018 GCA_000404065.3 Pinus taeda | reverse complement strand
TGTGTGAAAGATAAATCAATTGTGTTAATTCATTTGCAAGGGTTTACAAAAGTTACATGTTTTTGTTATAGCTCCAAACCTCACTCTTGATGTTTGTGATGCTGCACTCATGGCCTAGGGCAACCCCTCCTTCCAGACCTAGTCCAAAATTAAAAAAAAAACAGTGTTTTACTCCCTATACGCGAAATTACCCTGAGCTAAATGCGTATGTACGCGTGTCTGTGTATACCCAACCCACGTACATACGCATTTAGCTCAGGACAATGTCCCGTATAGGGAGTAAAACACTGTTTTTTTTAAATTTTGGACCATGGCTGGAAGGAGGGGTTGCCCTAGGCCATGAGTGCAGCATCACAAACATCAAGAGTGAGGTTTGGAGCTATAACAGTTTTGGTGGGTAAAAAGATAAATGATTTGGGAAGATAAATGATTTGGGTGTTGCATATTGGATACTTTAATTTATTTGCATGCTTTAATGCATAAAAGGTTAACATTATTATTATCTTAGTTCCTATACCCAAAAAGAAAGGTTGATTATGATACTTTCTTAAAAACAAATGCATGAGAACTTTGTTATAATACTTTCTTGAGAACAAATGCTTGAGAACTTTGTACCTAAAATAGAGAAACTATGTTGGGTTCTTGAAAATAACTATGTGTTATTTTCACAAATCATTTTATTTGAAATGAACACATATGCATAAGCATAGAAACAATGGTTGACTACTTGCATGAAAATAGAACTATCGTGTTAGATATTTTAAAGAGAAACATGGATTGGTACAACTATTGTGTTATATATTT
Organism: Pinus taeda; assembly: GCA_000404065.3. Taxonomy (NCBI): domain Eukaryota; kingdom Viridiplantae; phylum Streptophyta; class Pinopsida; order Pinales; family Pinaceae; genus Pinus; species Pinus taeda. The sequence continues at coordinate 9,214 of APFE030937459.1, read as the reverse complement.
TAAATAGAAACATGGATTTGTGTGTAGAAAAGAATAAGTATTATGTTAGATCCTGTAAGGAAAACAAGTAATTACTTGCAATAAATGCACCAGCCTTCCTTTGTAAAATACATATATCCGCATGAAAGAAATAATGACTAAGACATTAGTTTTGTTTTAGAGCAACACATGTCTTTGTGAATACAATAGATTTTATAAATAGCTCTCTCTTCGAAAATATTATTTTCAAAAAGGGACTTGCATTTGCATGCACGATAATTATGTCTATCATGTTAGCTTTCCCTTAAAAGGGGACATCTATTTTTATGTATTATAATAATATCTATTGTATTGGAAAGATTACTTAGTTACATGCATAACTAAGAATATAAGGGGCTACCTCTCTTTGAATAAGCTTTTATCTAATTACAGTGGTTTCCTTTGGATATGAATGTGTGCTGGTGTGAGAATGAACATAGCAACAAGGTAATTATTTTGACATGCTTGATAATTATTTTTTTATACATGTAAAATGTTGTTAGAATAAGCATGTTGTGATATTATATTTACACCTCATGTATGCACATGAATAGATGTAAAAGATCACTTTCAAAGATTGATTATTAATTGATTAATTAATTATCAAATCATGTTACCAAAGCTTGTTGATAACAACAATGGGAGGACGGGATGGTTATTCGTGCAAAAGACAAATTATGTTTAACATTGTGTATTTTTAACATTATAAAAGATAGAAAACTAATGGTCCATGCAAATGAGTACAAGTTGTAAGATGGTCCACTGATGGAACAATCATGCCACAAGCATATAAAGAGTGGTAATTTGTGGGTAAATGGTTTAATGATCATTGTAATAACTTTTAGCTAGGTATGTTGTATTCTAATGATATTTCATTGTAATATTTTGTGGAAATGATTAAGGGATGGACTCCCTTATAATTCATTGAGAGAGGGATGAACACCCTCACAAGTGTTTAATAATAAAATTAAATGTTTGTTTATTTTCACCCTATGGGGTTTATGATGAGTACCAATATTGCGACAAGAATGTTGCAACTTTTGGGGCTACCAACTTTACTTTATCAACCTGGGGTTCGTAAAAACTTGGAAGTCACAACGTTGTATACATAAGTAGATGTGATGGGTCCACTCTTTGTCATTGTTGAGCTCGAGATAGACCAATATGGTTTCTCAAACCAAACTTCTATTGATTCAAAAGGAGTTTGATTACCAATGAAGAAAATGGAATTTTTCACTAATTGGAAAATTGAAATATTGTCTACTGCAGTAAGGAAAGACTAAAATCAATGCTTTAAACGCACTACTCATCTAACTAATTGCTAACAGATCTTGCTTCAGAAGAATTCTAAGCTAACATATGTGTAATCCTAACTATCCTAGGCATGCAATTTGAAATAACCAAACATTCTACTGATGTGCATATGAATGAACACAATAACTCTTTTTTCCTTTTTGTCATTTTTTTGTGAAAATCTGAATGCTAAATCTTCTTGATGATGTGGAAGGTGGGTAAGAGATGGTGATGGAAGTTTAAATGGATTGGGAGGTAATTAGGGGTCTTATCCTATCTTCATGTATGCTTTTTCCACAAATGGCCTCAAAACAAGCCACTACAGGTCGTCTTAATGCTCCTACAGGATCCCCTGTATTCCTACAGGATCCAGTCGAGAGCAATAGGGGTGACTTGGAAGGTGGTATAGGGATGAGGGAAGGTGAATGATGGAAGAAAAAAGGCAAGGGTGTGATATATTTTCTCAACAAACCTATAAAGTTGTTCTTATGGAATGATGAATTGGTTGAAGGACTTGGTGTATTTTTGTGATCATGGATGGATGAGGTTAGGCTGGGGTTGTTATCATGAGATGCTCCTACACTATTGAAACTCTTGCAATACATACATTACTGGCATTTATCCATGAATCATATCAAACGATGAATATTTCTAGTCAACTTAAGAGAACATAATTTCATTATTTAGTTCCCTAATTCATGCATGGAAATACTTGTGGAATATTGTGAAACACCATGAAATCTAAAAAAAGATGAAGATGACGATTGAAGCCTATTCTTGAAAACTGAAAAGATGCTGGCCTAAGTAGCAGAAAACTTGAAATTCCATAAGAACTCAAAATTCTTTCTTTTTGGGGTTGAATAGGAGTTTTTCCTCAAACCATGGTCCTTGAAGGGAGGTGTCAGAAAAAATCCACCTACTATCAGCCTTTTTGGTATTACTTTATCTCTATAAAGCTACTGCTAAAGTAATGCATAAATGGAAGGAAACTAATAAAATTCACCAATACTTGTAATGAAACAATGTTAAAATCAATTCAACATTAATCTATGAAATAACGTAAACATACAAGTACAAGAAGAGGAGCCTTTGTTGCTAGGGTTGGGCCCTAACCCAAGAGCTTCAGCCCTATGAGTCAACTCAATTTTGGATCACGGAAATGCTCATTCTCATTATAATATCATAAAAATTACAAAACAATGTTTTGCCAAAAACCTTGAACTCGAAAATGCTTAGTGCTCTTACATAAACAATTTGAATCCTAATGAGGCTCTAGGCCTCCCTATTTATACAATTAAAGTCTCCAACAACTTCCTCAAATCTAAGGAGGCTTGGCTCCCAAACTCAAAATGAACTGGCTCTTAACTGTCACTGGCTCGGCTGCCCATGAACTCCATGACTCGGCTGCTTGCAACTCTGAGCTAGTGTGATTTGATTGAGGAATATTCGGATGAGTGAGGATTTAGTGAGGAGGATCTACCTCTTATAATACCTCCTCCTTGTCTCATTCAAGTTTCTACCCTCAAATAGCCAAAATTTCAATGATTTGTTCTCAAAAACCTGCAATCAATACACATTAGACCACTAGACATACATCTTACTTTTACTCGTCTCATTAAGCAAAATATAATTAAAACGTGTAAGGAATTATGAGAAGAGTTTATTTTAATAAGCTTGGAGGTGTATTAAGGTCCATATAATTACCAAATGATGAGGCTCATCATCACCCCCTATTGAAAGTGTTTCTCATCCTCTAAGCAACTCAATCTATATCCATGTCCTTCATTGCTCTAGTGGCCTCCCTGACATCCCATACTTCTGTTGTAGTTTCGTCTTCTCGTGAACAAAATACTGCCTTGCTCTCTATCTCTTCCCACTGCTTTCTTTCTTATTCTTCTTTCCTTCCTTCCAACATTCCTAAAATTAGTGGTGGACTAAGTCTCAAGCCAATCTAATTGACTTTGAGTCTTTTTAGAGATTTCTTGTACATCGGTGTTCTTTTTAGTGCCCCTATCATTCTCTGAGGAGAATGGTATTCTCTAATTTTTAGGCTGTAAGGAAAGGTGTTCCATATTCTTTGGAAAGATTGCATTTTGTCATATCCTAGCAACCTGAACATGTCTTCAAATTGTGTGATTGTTTTCTCTTGTGCAGCAAGTTTCCTAGGTTCAAGCTTAGGATCATTTACAATCAGGTTGTTGACAGTTATTTGATTGGATTGTTTAGCTCTGATAATAAGTGGTCCTATATCTTCTCTTTCCATTGCCTTTCTCATCTCGGTAGCTTTCCCCTCCTCACGATTCATCCATGATGTGAAGGACATCAATTGCAAGTCTCATAGCTTTGAATTTGGGTCTCACACATTCAAATCTATCAAGGTCAAGTTGTGTAGGTTAAACTCGGACATCTTTCTCTCTCTTCCAAGGTTATTTGATTATAAAGATCAATGAATTGTCTATAGTCTTAGAAGTGCATAGTTCCTCTCTATGCTAAAGTCTTAATTTGGAATTTTAGACATTGTTCCTTGAGATACAAGGCATAAGACTTGGCTATCATCCTACACTGGATTGCCTCTAAGGCTAAACTAGTCATAGCTACCAACTATCTTTCCCTTTCTTGTAATTGTCCCCTTAGCCATGCATTCTCTACTTCTAACTGATATTTCATCATTGCCTCTCTGTCCCTTATGCTACTCAATTCTCTACCCATCTCCTTCAATTTTTCTTCCATGTGGCCTACATCCCCCACTCCTTTTGATTTGGCAATTTGCATCCACCTATGTGTTCTTGCCCTTTCTTTCTCAAGTTCAATGAATAAGGGGATGGAAAACTTCTGTGGGGTGACCCTACCCCGTTCAATGAACCTGTAGTAAGAGCTGAAGTTGAGTTGTGGACTAGGCTCTCTGAGATCTGGGTCTTTTTCCTTTGTTTCTTGTTGAGTGATACCTTCTTGGTCCATTTTCTATGTTTCCTGTAGGTTTAACAGAGTTTCCTATAGGACGGCCTCTTCTTCCTATAGGTATTTCTATGTCTCTTGTAGGAGACCTTTTCCCTTTGATGAGGAAGACCTTGTGACAAGCCTCCTAACGTATGTGATGGGAGATTTGGGAGAGTCTTGTCAAGATGATCCTTATCCTTGATTTTTCTCAAGAGGGGCTATATTTTCTTGCTGCTTTGGTGAGTCTTCAATAAAAATAGGAGTTTTGGCGGGTGTTTGAGGTCTTCCTTGCCTAATACTTGTGCTCTTTCTTGTCCTAAAGTATAGTGGGGTTTGTCTTTGTCTTTTTCCTTTTGACTTGATAAGTGTACTTAGGGTAGTAAGAGAAGTTGTTGCCTCCTTCTCTGTGGGTTTTGGAGATACCCTTGGTGATTGTTACCCTTCCTAGCATTGAAATATAGACCTATGTTCTTCCTTTTGTTCTATCTCCTCTTTCCCATTCTCTTTCTCATCCTTGTCTCTCTCTTTCTCTTCTTCTTCTAGTTCCTCACTCTGCTCTTATGTCACCTCTTTTGTTTCTTCTTCTGTCTTTTCTTCATTTTCCTCTTCCTTTTTGTAAACTTTTTCCTCCTCTGTTTCCTCTTCATTTTCTCCCTTTGTTTCTTCATCCTTCTCACTAGTAGTGGGGCATTTGTTATATTCAAGAGCTTGAATTGCTCCCTCTGCTTGCATGTCTCTGAAAGTTGTCCATGTAATAGGGAGTCTTAGGTTTTGTAGAGAATAATCTTGTATTAGTTTGATCAACCCATGATGGGCTAGTTGTTGATGTTTTCCCTTGTGCACTTTGATGCTCCTATCTATTAGTGATTGAAGAAGAAAGTAGGGTATAGTTAACTTGTTTTGACAAGGTGGATCTGCTTCAAATCTTAGTTCTTGAAGGAGTCTGAAATGGTATCCATACACCACACTGTATCTCCCTTCACATGATATATATTTAATGAGGTGCTAACTAACTGCATTCCAAGGGTATGGAAGGATTTCTCTTCTTACCCAATTTTTGTCCTCCATTGCCTCCTCCCCTTTCAAAAATAATGTCTTCTTTGCAAGGGTGTTGTTTCCCTTATCTTATTTTCTCTAGGGTAACCCAAAAGGGAGCGTGGTGATTCTTCTTATCACTTTAGGGGTGAGTTCTACTGATAGTCCTTTCACCACAGCAATGGCATGGGTCCTTGTTTTGGATAATTTAGCATCTACGGACAGACACTAATTCACTAGACAAGTATTTGTGCCTAGAACAATAGTTTAAAGTGTTTTAAAATTTTCCTATAAATAATAGATAAGATGAGAAGATAGAAAACCTACCTGTAGTTCCGCTTTCCTCTCGTCTCCCTTGTATCGATTCGATCACTCCTTCCCATACTTAATCCACTTGAGAAGTACCTGTAAACACAACAAAAGACAAAAACCGATCAAATCATACGATCCATTGAATATAAATGAAAGGAATTAGAAACAATTCACACATATAAGCATTAAGAAAGAACACAACATATGAAAAAGGTTCAAACACTTTATTAGATAGAAGAAGGAATTACAACCATTAGTGTCTGATTCAAAGTCATTCCTTCAGTTTGGATCCCATCCACATCACATCAAAAGCAAGACAAACTTGTAGCATCATAACACTTGTTTCAAAGCCAAATCTCATAGCAGCATTATCTCCTACAATTCAACATAGTCCAGCCCCTGGTCACTTAGATGAGTGGTCAATTTATAGGAGGATGAAGGATGTTTTGTCATTAATGGTGGCATTGAATGGCCTTCCATACTTAGAATTACTTCCATGGAGGAAGGGATGAGAGGATAGGATGCACCTTAACTCATTCCTCATCCATTTTCGAGCTCATAGGAGTTGATAATTCAGGGAAACTTCTAGATGACTCAAAAATATAAGAATATTCCCCAAATCCTATGTGAATTTTTCTCAAATTCACCCAGCACAGCCTAAAGAGGGCTTCGGTGCTCTGCAAAGCACCTTGATAGTGTATCTACCTATGTTGCAGAGCACCCTAACAGTGTATCTACCTGTGTTCGTCCCTTTAGAGAAAATTTGTGGATGTCTTAGATCATGAAACTTTTTGGGAAGGAGGAATTCAAAGGGGTTACTTGTTTAGAGCATGAAACAACTGAATTTAGGTTTTAATGAGCCCTAAAACATTGACCTGAATGTTGGGATTTGATGTGCCCAAATGGATCGGTAACAGTCCTAGTGAGGGGTATGAGTGAGAGAGAAAAGTCTTTGGCCATCTTGTCATCGTATCCTCTCATTCTTTCAATAAAACCCATCCAATTGCACCTTGTAAAATTTTTTACTATAGGAGGGTGTTGATGAATTCTTACTATGTTTGTGGGTTCCATTTTGTTAAAACCCCCTATCATCTTTCCCTGGTTATTTTAGAGGCTTGTATGGATATAATTCAATAGTTCTAGCGGGTGAGATATTTAAATGATGACTCTACAATATAATTCTCCTAGATTGCAACTTCCTTAACTAAATGGAGGATTTTTCTTCATTTTTTTACTAGAAAATATGGGAAGGTATAGCTCCTACCTCACTAGTTACTGTCTAATGAGGAAAACCTTTGATCTCTCCTCCCTTAATTCCCATTGATAATCTTGTAGATGACTGCTCTATATCCTGTAGGTCTTCAAGTAGGATCCTGTAGTTTTTCTTATAGGATCCTGTAGGTGCCTCTGCGTTGCAAAAATTCTCACTATCTCCTATAGGTGTTGCTTCAAGAATTTCGAGGCAATCCTTTTTTTGATGATATCTTAAGATTGCTAATACTCTTTTAGTGTGAGAATCAGTTTTTTATTTCCTTATATGGATGATCGTGTGGGATAGTGTGTTGTTTGTCTAAGTACGAGCACCTCTTTTTGGACTGTTGGTCCCACTATCAGTCCATCATTTCAATCACCTCGTAATCATCTCCCACTTCGTTCCTCCATAACTTAACCATTTTTGGCATTATCTCCTTTTTCTTCTGATTTGATTGCTACCATATGTGGAGTAGTCTAACCATTTTCTCCTCATCGACTGACCGAAGGTGGCCAAGTTAACTGGCCACCTTTGCTTATAAAACCAACTCTTACATAATCTACAATTTTTATCATATCATGCTAAAGAGAAATCATGAGTAAGATGACATATTTGTGGGTAATATGCCTTAATGATGATGTTCGTTGGAGAGTGATGTCCCTGTGTTGTGTATTTGTGGCATATTTTTTTTTTTTATTGACCTCTTTTTATGCTTGTTTCCTTGGATGTACAGGTACTGGAGAGTGATGTTGATGATCTTGTTGTTGTTGTTGAGCTATGGAGGAGCTTCCTTAACCTTGATATCTCTATGTTGAATATGGCTGCAACCCTATGAAATTTCCTTGGTGGGATAGGCGCCTACAAGAAACCTATAGGATGTCCTGTAGTTGCCTCTCCCCCAAACTTTCATACCTTTTTTCAATTCTAGAGCATGAGGATTGTTGACAAGAGTAGAGGATGGTTCCTGTGAATGGTAGGTGAGAGGTATAGCACTCAGGTATTTTCCCTTTGTCCTCTATTCTCACCCTCTTTTGTTTGTTATATATATATATTGAATTGACTTATTGGATGGATGCAGGGGTAAGAAGGTGATGAAAGGCATGGTGTGTAGAAAATCTATGATAGGTTAACTCGATAATGCAATGTAAATCAAAGCAAAATACTATAACCTACTTCTACTATCAATTTGTGGAAGCTTAAAGATCAAGCTGAATAATATAACCAGAAGAAGAAGAGCCAATGGCACAATACACATGAAAATACTTTGGGGAAAGTCTCAGATAAAAACCCCACACTATTGTATTATCATACATGGTGGAAATACATAGGAATTATACAAATCCTTAGCTCTCATAGCTAGCCAGATCTCAGTACAATCCTCACAGATTCTCACAGACAATCTTGGCTTCTCTTTAGCCTTCTTCTCTGCCCTTCAAGCTCCTATTTCCTTCCGTTGTTCCTTATGGATGATTAGCCTATTACCAAGTGGAAAACTAGCCTTCAAAACTGCGCAATCCTGAAGGATGAATCCTTGACTGCATGCATGAGTTTTCTCCATGAGAAAACACATGCAACTGATAGTACACTATCCTTGAACATTAATCTCAACTAGGTCTATCTCATAATAGACATGCATGATTTTCTAATGAGGGAATGTTCAGTTGACTGGAGTAGCACTAGTTGAGTGCATTAATGCATCAATTGACTGTTAACTCACTATTAGTTCCTCAAACAATTTGGAACTAACTTAACTGGACTTAGCTTAGTAAACTGAGTTAACTAATTACAACGCAAATATAACTCAATATTATCTCCTTAATTTAAGGGATATCTCTTACATGACTTCAGAAAGACTTCTAACTTGAATTTCTCCAACTAATTAATTTAAATTGATTAATCAATTATTTCCAAGTAGTTGTTAAGACTAAATTTGATTTTAATTCACAATTTAATCAAAGGACAAATTAAATTGGAATATTCTTGTTTCCATATTTCAACACTCCCTCTCAACAAGAAAGGGATTGTATGCCACACCGATCTTGTCTCTATGAAACTCGAATTTACACTTTGACAATGCCTTTGTCAAAATATCAACATCTTTCTCCTCTGTCGAGATATACTACAACAATATGATCCTCCTCGCTACAAAGTCTCTGAAATGATGATACCAGATGTCAATGTGCTTGGACCTATCATGAAATATTAGATTCTCAGAGAGTTTGATACAATTCTAATTATCATAATAGATCACAGTTGGATCCATCCTCTGATAAAACAAACCAACTAGTATTTTCCACATCTAGATGGCCTCACATGCTGCCTGACTTGCAGCTATGTATTCTACATCTGCCGAGCTGAGTGCAACTC
>APFE030937458.1:0-87470 GCA_000404065.3 Pinus taeda | reverse complement strand
CATGTCTATGGGATCCATTTCTTGTTTGTCCTTCTTGGGTCTTGGCTTGCGTGATGATTTCAAGATTTCTGCCACAATCCTGGCACCTTCTAGAACATCCGCCATAGTTAGGGACTGCGCGGCCTCCTCATCGATCACTTCTGTTATCCCCATACCATTCTTAGTTGTTGTCATTGTATATGTGCTGCAATCTGTCACTCACGAATTCAGGGGCTCAATCAAAGCTCAGCTCACAACACTCAGGGTTCTATTCAATCACTCAATTCACAAATGACCAAGTGTTGTTTGTTGGGAAACCCTTTGTATTTTATAGTGCTTTTTGAATTCAAATTCGACCATTCCCCCCAATTCCTATTCATTAATGCTTTCTTGTCAGCATATTTTCCCAAATCTTGCCCATAAATCTCATCTTAAATGCCTGCCACCCACTCCATTTGGCCTCAAGTCGAGCATCCCATTGTGAATAGTGACTTCAATGGTCACTTTGTGGCCAATCCACATGGCAGTGTAGCCCCCCGTGTGCAGCCGTGAACCTTGTGACTCTCTACTTCTGTGTGCATCTCCAATATCATGCAGCTCCTGGGCAGAATAGTTTAAAGTCCCGCGCTGACTTTCAACTGCTTGGAGGACTAAGATTGTCCTTCCCTTGGCTAGTCAGGTGGTTGCACCACCTGTGTGCAGTTCCATCCAATCCTCCATCATGGTTCCTGGAGAATCCCCACCTTTTATTGTTACGGTCAACCTCGCGCACTTCACCATTTGCAACATGCTACCCTAGTCACTATGCTTAGAAATATGCAGTCCAAGCCAAGGCATCAAACTGATCAATTCACAGAAATAGGCCTTAACCCTATCATCGTGATCGCACACCTCCTGCCTTACTACTCTGGTCTTTTTGCCAAAAAAATATTTCTTTATTTCATCCTCCATCTTCTTGACTTCCGTATCCATCAAAGCGATTTTCTTCCTTAATCATACCCTTTTCTCTTCGATTTTGTGGAGTCTAAGGTTTCCTTGTTGGATTTATTCCTCAAGTCCCATGCGTTCTGTTTCTTGGGGTTGTGTGATTTCTTCTTTCCGGGATTTGTGAACCATCGTATCTACGGGTGCTGCTATGTGTAGACTAGGCTTTGCATGCTCCATAGGGATCACAACTTCTGCTTCATACTTTAGCTTCGGAAGTGCCCCTGTAGTCAAGGTTTTACACATGATCCTATAAGCCCATAAAATCGCTGGTGCGCATAAGTCCCAGTTAGTTCACTTCACATGGTGGACCGCATTGAGTGCTTTACGTACTTTATCAAAAGCTTCTACGTGAATATGTTTCTGCATTCTTGGTCTTACCATACTTCCTGGTCACTGTTCACACCATTGCCTTACCCATTCTGCTTGGCGATCGTGTTTCCTACCCTGCGGATAGTGTGCCTTCATGCAGGTTGTGCACCATACGCCTGTACACATCTGGACAGGTGAGCACAATGGCTGTTTCATCCATCATACTAGGCTTTCATCCACATCTGAGGCTTCCCAAATCATAGGCGCATCATTCTTCTGCATTCACGCTAGTCCTCAAAATTTTTCTGGTGCGTACCCCACCACCTTGCGAGCATAGCACACAATACCCATTTCAGAGCATCAAACCATTGTTGTTCTGACACTTCTCTTTCAAATTCATTTAGGAAATCATCCACCTATGTCAACCCATCATACATAGGTAGATCTTTTACCTCTGTTGCCATGCAGTGCAGTGACCTTATCATCATGTTGCAGTTGAGTGTGGTTACCTCGTGTAACCGGTTCTACCATCATTCTATTTCCTCATTTGAATCTGAAGTGCAGGAGCTTTCGCGCTCCCACGAGAGTCTGCCATCCACTATTGGATTCACCCAATCTTGATCCTATGCGGTTATCTTATAAATACAGTCTAGATCACCGTCGCTATCATAGTCGCACAACAGCTCTGTGTAGCACAATCCTTCTGCAGAGTCTAAAGGTACCACTACGCGCAGTGATTTTTTCTCAAAAATCATCTTGCGCTTCTTTAGATTTATCACTCCATTCATGTTAGTGGCCCAATCTATTCCCAGTAGCATGGGATAGGGGTTGTTGTCATCAAAAATCTCTATCACTTCGAAATTTGCAAGCACGCTCGCACCTTTGATATCTACCATTATTCCCTGCAATCTTCCCATAGGTAGGATCTTTTGCTATTTTTCCATTCGCAATTGAATAGGAAGCCATTGCAGCATAGGCCTACCCATGCATTCCCATGTCTGCTTTGGCAGGACATTCACATCCGAGCCTAGATCCAAAATCACTTGATCCATTTCATATTCCCCGATCTGCGTGGTCAATCTCATCTCTCTTCTTGTTCTCGTTGTTTGTTTCCTGAGCTTCCAAACTATGCACGATTCTCATGGTGTGGTCCCAACACATCTAGTTATGAGTTCTTGCAGCCCCTTGATAGCCTTGATGTCATGCAACAACTTCATGCATGTCTCCGAAAAGGTAGTGAGTATTGAAGGGTCTATTTCCGATTCTAGTTTGTCTTTATTACCTAAAGTGGAGGCCTATGCGAAGCTCTTCTTAGCTTCCATGAATTTCTCCTTAACGCACTCCAAATCAAATTATGGTTCCTCTGTTGGGGCCTTGCGAAGCCACGCACTTTCTTCAGGCTGCTTGCCTTTGTCATCTTCTATTGTGATACCACTTCGGAACACAATATTTACATTCATGTCTTCCTTACATGGCTTAGACCTCATAATTTGTAGGTTCTGAGTCAGGGAAGGTTGGATTGTTCCTTTATCATGCAGCTTTGCTATTAGCGTGGACAGTCCTATGTCTCATGATCAAACTAGGTACAATATAAGCATGATGGTCTAGTCAGATTTGTACAATCGCGGGCATAATGCCCCGGTCCTCCACAATTGTAACATATCAATTATCTACGACCTCTTCCTGGTCCCATTCCACCTCAACCTCATCCATGCCCATAAAATCCAGTGCGCACCATCCCTACATTTTGATCGAGGGCTCACATTTCGATCTAAACTCTATAGGTAGGAGACTGATCCATCATTAGTTCATAACTTATATAGGTACGCTCATCGTGGCCTATTGACTAACAGAAATTACAGAGCAAATATTGGGAAGCCTGTGTATACTTCTGTAATAGATGGTAGTTATTTGTAGCATGCTTCCCTCCTATCTGACAAATCGTGCACCATAATGCAGGCGCTGTGATTAGTCTTGCTTATGCCTCTAGTCTCAATGGCATTGGTCTTCCTCTCACCAGGTAGTTCACGAAGACTGGACAATGGTCCTTGTCATGTTCCTAGCCCTTGCATTTTATGCACCATACCTCCTCATGCGCTTCAGGGTGAGTTTTCCTGTCTTGTTTCAAACTCTGCATCTCAAGGCACAAGTTTTTCAACTGTGTGTGGATCTGTTGAACTCCTAGGTTAGGATCTTGTATCGTGCTCTCCTGTAGTCTCATTGAGATCTCCAAGTCCTTGGCCTGAGTGGATAACTTCTACTATGATAGCATGTTCCTTAGATGTGGCGTTAGTGATGCTACAAACCATGTGCGATGTTTCCCATCCATCAAGGTCATGTTGGCTTCACGAATCATACCCTTTAGTCTCTGATCCAGCTCCTAGGGGGTCTTGCCTAGAAGCATCAAGATTTCCTTAAATCCAATAATCGACTCTGTCTCTGATTTTGGCCTGCTAAATCCCCTGTTTAGTGCAGCTTGGATATCCGTGATCCCTGCGTTGGGATTGTCATTGGAGTGCTTAATTTACCAAGTCAGTGCGCAATCCTACAAAGTGCTAACTAGCATTTCTTTCTTTATATTGTCATTCGTGACTCCCTCGCTTCCGATATCACCCTTACCACGAACCAAAACTAGTCTGGATCTTCATTCCCTACTCCTTTGAACACCAGAAATTTTATTGCACTTATCATATTGAACTGTGGTGGTGGTGGAGGTGGTGTGGACGAAGAGGGGGGAGAAGATGGTGAAACTGGCAGTGGTGTAGGTGGAAGTGGTATGCGTGGAATTCACTACTTTATTAAACTAATCGCACTTCTCAGTGAGACCTTCTCGAGCTCTTCCTCGCTTTTCCATAGAAGTGAAATCAAGGGGCTACTTTCTAGTTTTGTGCTACCTTCGTTTCTGTAGATCCTCCCACTTCGCGTAGCCCCAAACATCATTTTATTCGCATAACTTTCTTTCCACATAGTATAATTTTAATCCAAGTGTTCAAATATTTAATGTACTTGCCTCGCAGTCCTTTGAGGAAACACCGTTCTGCCTTGCTATAGCTAACTGAAGTATCTACCGTGATATCGGTAATAAATCCCCCTATAATTTGATCGAGCCAGTGATCCATAGTGCGCACGATCTTATCATCCGATGCTTCCAGTCTGTACACCAACTCTGGAGTCCACAAAATAGGTTTGTCAAGTCTGCACCTTCCTGAACTATTTTCTAGCTTCGGGATCCACTCGTACAACTTAGAGGGGAAGTATGCAAAAAAAAAATTCATTGATTTCCATATATAAGTAGCAATCTAATCACTCTTCCTTCGATAATCGTGGATTCCTATTTTGCTGCACCACGAACTTGTGAATCTTCCTGTCCAATCACTCTTCAATTCCTTTCTTTGTTGGATTCCACTGATATGACATTCGACATCTCTTATGCAGATATACGTCTCAACAACGAAACCATTTCTTGGCTTATTGGGGCCTGACCCAGGTTCATAGTTGATTTAGCCAAACAAATCCTAGTACTACTAGCCCTTTTGGCAATAGTCCGTGAAGCACGGACTGAGGTCTCACCCAAAGTAGTATGGGAGGGTGCTACAACCAAGTTTCTACACCCTGGAGATGTCTAATGAGTTCAAGTGGTCCACAGTTTGATCCTGCCCGCAAGTCACTACGCGCATTTTCCCTTACCTCGTAGCCTGATATACTGCGTTTGCGCAGCCCTACCGAGGGGCTAAATGTCGTGCTCTATGTTATTACCCAAGACCTCAATGGTATTCCAACATTAGTTAATTAACTTTGACTACTTGAGTGCTTTAAGTATACTTAACAATATAAACCATTCATACAGGTGCACGTAGTAAATAAACAGTATATTTGCAAATCATATCAAACATGCATTAACACAAGAATAGATACACAGAATTATGATAGAACTTCTCTTTATTAATTTCTTCCTCGCTTACAGACTTGACTCCACCCTGCGCACTCAGCTATAGGGGTTCGTGCACTCAGCTGCGAACTACTAGGCCTCTATTCACTCAGCTGGAAAGCCTTCTCCTACTCTACAACCCAAAGACACACTTCACACTTGTGACTTAATCACTTAGTCTTGTTATTCTTCTCTTTACTGTTATCTCTCCTTTACACTTAGAGCCTTGCTCTATTTATACAATCCCATGGTCCCTGGACCATGGGTAGGTCTATCTAGCCGACATTACATTACAAAAGTAGGGCAGGCAACCCTGTGACTCTATTATACTTTCACACTCTGCGCCCACAGTTCACGGAGCTTTACAACAATATTGGGTCAAAACTTGGGCTTTTATCCCCAAAAATTTCCATGGGGGGATTCCATGCCCAACACCCATCATGACATTAACAACTTGACCTACTCTTAGAAAAAACATCACAATATATTCATCTTCATTCATTTTTAACGTCTCTAAATACATTCTATATACTTGTCATTTGGTCACCTTTACTTTATTATCTCCTTCATGGATATATTGGATTTTATCCAAGATACCTTTAGTTTTTTTCCAATGCATTACCTTAATAAATTCTAATTCACTTAAAACACTAATAATTGCATTCATAGTATTTGTGTTGGTTGTGAATTCAATTTTTTCATCCTTTGTCACTACTCATTGTCTTGGGTTCTTCATGTCACACCAACTCAGTAGCCGAAACTTCTACTCTAAGAGACATTAAATATGTCTTCATTTTCACTTAACTAAGTGCATAATTTGTGCCAGTAAAGAAAGGAGATTTATTCATTGAGCATCCTTCCTAACTAGCCATTTTAATTATTCAAGATCTCCTTCTAGGTTTTAGACTCATACTGAAGGAACCTGCTTTGATACCAATTGATATTTGATTGGAAATCACTAAGAGGGGGCATGAATTAGTAACTGTATCTTTCCAATATTAATTTCTTTTTTCTATTATCTTCATATGCAACTAATGACTTATGTATATGTTCAATTATTAATGGTTTCTATTGTAGTTACTAGAGAAGTGAATTTTCATATATACTTATTTATAATTGAAGAGCATTCACACAACTTTCAAAAGCAACACATGAAGACACTAGACATAAGTGTAAACCCATAAGGGAGAAACCAATGAATTTTTTGTTGAAAGTGATGTGAAGGAAACTCCTACTTCCCTATTACATCAATTATTTTGTAGGCTCCAACCTACATGAGACTACTACCTCAAGGAAGCTCCAACCCCCACAAACTTTTCTACAGGCTACAACCCATGGGAGGCTCCTACCTCAATAGGCTAAAACTTGTTATTTATCAAGCTACAAATTGAAAGGAGAATGAAATCTCCCAATCACAATACAAAATAAAGTTTTTTGGTTACTTGGTATTAATTTTTTCTCCCAAGCTTGTTTCTCATCTTCTCTACTTCTCTTCTTCAATATTTTTCCTCTTATGCTATTTTAATCCTCTTCTCCTAACTAGAATGTTGTCAATGAACACTCTCACATAAACTTCTTAACATCAAAAAGTTTACTTTCTCATTAATACGATATGAGGAGTTTTCTCTTGGTCTTCTAAGGCTATTCATAACATACCTCTTCATCTTCAAATATAATAATCATAATTTTGTAATATAAAATAGATTTGAAATAATATAGGCCAACAATAATGAATGAAAAGGATAAATCTTGAAAACCTTTTATATTTGTATTAGCTAGATTTTTGATATTTTTACCAGCTACATGTTAATGCCTTTGAGGATTGTTGTTTAATAAAAGAATATGTTTTCCATCTTATGTCTCAAGATATCATGTGCAATTTTTCATTTTAATTGTACACCATACATCAATGGTTGGCTTAGTGGGTCTTGACCCACGTTCAGAGTTAGTTGCACCAAACAAATACCTACACTACTAGCCCTTTTGGCATCAATCTACAGAGTGCAGACTGAAATCTCACCTGAAGCAGTATGGGGGGATGCTAGAACCAAGTTTCTGCACCTAGAGATCAGGGTGATGTCATTTTATGCCCTAAATCCACCTTCATGTAGATCGATAAGCCCTTATGGCTTATTGATGGAACTACCTTTAATCAACCTCTACACCTCCATGAAGGTCTACGACTATCTTTAGCAGACCCTGAATAGTTGATTGGACCATTTACGCACGTCAAATATTACTCTTAACCCGATAATTACTCATTATGGCTTAAGTGTTCGATAAATTCAACATACAACAAGATAATCTTCGCATAAACAATTAACATTAATTGTGTTCATATAACAAGATAAATCAAGCAAATTCGTGCATCAATACAATATTATTTCAGAAACCCATCATCCATCACAACATAAAGCACATTCATTCGTACAGAAGTAAATAGATGAAACACAAGAATTTCTATAATAATATTCTTTATTAATAATCAGTTTAGCTTACAAACTCAAGACTTCCCTGCGCACTCTATTGCATGGATCCATGCACTCAGCTGTGGAATATACACTAGGCCTCTGTGCACACAACTGCAAAGCCTTCCTTCTCCTCTAAGACTTATATGATCTTCTCTCTACTGACTCATTACATTCCTCTTCATCTTCTATTCTTGCCTTAGACTCTCTAAGACACACTTATTTATACAATCCCATGGTCTGCAGACCATGGTTAGATCCTCAAAAATCCAACTCAACTTACATAAAGAAGGTAAAACCATTTATGACTCTTTAAATATCTATGTGCTCCGCGGCCACAATTTGTGGAGACTTTATATTTCATACATCAAAACTTGGGCTTTTTGCCTCAAAACTTAGTTTTTTGCCCCACAATTAACCCAGGGGACCCCATCCCGATAGACCCCCAACACAAAGATCGTGACTCACCCTCGAGTCACTTGGTTGGTGCAGAGATCTCACTGTGAAGATCCCCCAACTCCACTTATGAAACTATTACCTTAGACATGCTCTGTGTGGCTACCTGCTTGATCTGTTCCACCAACTACTCTATGGTTGGTCCTGCACTGTCCTGCTTGATTTTCTGTTGCATACTCTACGAGTTTTCCAATTTCTCCTGAATATTGTCAAAGACGATGTAGGCCTCATTCAACTAGGGCCCTAAAGTGGCCTTCAGGATGGCCTGTTTCTTCCACCTGTGTAAGCAACTGCTTCATCTCCTATAGCTTGGCAAGGAATTGTGTTGTAGAAATGATGTACGTCATCGCCCACACTTCATCATATTGCTACTAGAGCTCGCGGACTTATGTATTCAAGACCTGCAGGGTGGGATCCTCCTAGAGGTCTGTGACTACCTCCATATCCTACTCAAACAGCATGGTGCAATCCACCATCGTGGCATCCACCGTCACGAATCCATCTTTCACAGCGGCTTCACACTATTCCCTTGCCTCTCACAGGGTTGAAGATTGCAACTTGAGCTCCAGTTCTGTTATCTTTAGGTTCAACTTAAACTAGATTCTAGCTACCTCTGCCTTAGTGTCGCACACACGAGTAGCAAGTTTTCTTATCATTGCCTCCAACGGTGCATCCTCTGGGATATGCAGTTTCAACACCGTTCTACATCCTCTTGACACTATAGCTGTGAGTTGGGCACTCTGTGCCTGAATTTTCTCTTTAGCCTACAATGCCTCCTATTGGGTGTAGGAATTACACTTAAGCAAGCTCCTTCAACAATTAATTGTCAACTTGGGGGTTTTGTAAACTTAGAGACGAAGCACAGGTAATGACAGAAGTGGTATGAACTTTTCCAATTTCTACTCCTACTTCTCAATTGAAATCTTGCAGAATCAAACAGAAAAAAATCAAAAAGGCAACTGACACCAAAGTAATTCTAGTGCTAGAATGTAAAAGGATGAATTTATGAAGAAATCAAATAAAGGAACTTTCACATCATTGTAAACAATCTTAACTGTTGAAGTAAAACTCTATGTTTATCCTCAGTATGAGTGGTGGTAGTTTAACAAGTGGGCCCTTGAAAATATCTTCCCTCTAAATGATTTTCCTTATCACACTAAGTGGTCATTCTTGTACTCTTGTAATCTGCTTGCTCTAGTACAAGTACATAACTTATGTGACAAGTATATTTTACACTTATACTAAAGACTTGTGTCTTCATGTAGGGGCTCTAAGCTTGAAGGCTTGGAGCACTCTGTTCTTGTAGCAAGACATTGGTTCTTGTACTGGAATAGAGCTTCCTACACCAAGTATTCCAATTTACTTTTGGGAAAATAAAATGTGTGTTAACTATAAAAAATGTATTGTAAATGTGAGTAGAATCTGAAATAACTTGCACATGAAAAAGAATGCTTTAATCAACTGAAACTCACAAATAGAAATAAACTTTTAAGATGAAAACAATCTTCAAAAGTTAAAGAGGAATCTCTTGAGTCAAAGGGTTTTGCATGTAAACAAATCTAACTCAAAACGGGTTCACTATAATATTTCAGATTTCTTTTAATTCTTTTCCTTAAATCATGAGGTGCAATCATGAATTAAGATATTGCAACAATGTTCTTTTGTATTTCATGAATTCATCTTTAATCTTTAGAAGTTTAAATTTTAATATTAGAAATGCTTCCTTCTAATAATGGACACTTATTTTGCAAAAATAGATTAAATCATATAAAGGAAAAATAATAAAACGCTTGCTATGAATAAACTAGCAAACCGGAGTGAAAAATCCTACATGCACTGGTGTAGGGATAATCTTCTTTGAACGATCCAAGAAAAATAAAACCAGAAAGAAATTACAAGAACTAAAGTAATTCAATTTGACTTTCACACAACAAATTCCTTCACACTTTTATTTTTTAACGAAATAAATCAAAATTCGTAAGCAAGAACGAAATTAAGATTTAAACCATGCTACAGCAAATAAACAAAGTTAACACACACCTTTAATATAACGAAAGAAAGAGGGTAAACGAGCTTGGTTGGGTGGGCCCTTGCCAACCAGGTCGTTTCTCGGTTTAGGAAATGAAAACCTTCAGCACATTAATAACACATCAATGAAGAATTAAAATGTAGAATAAGAAAATCATGGCACAGCTCCCTGCATTAATTCCAATCAGCAAATATATATTATGAGTTCAAGTCCAGCCCAGAACAAGGGAGACAAGGAGATTACAAATTAACCAGAAATTACAATTGCACTGCTATCGCTACCACTCACTAACCTAGTTCTATTTGAAAGCTATATTTTATACAGCCCTTCGGCCTATGGCCATAATAAAAAATTACACAGTCATTCCAAATCGAGCATTTCGGCTAAAACGAAATAACAAAAAAAATAGAAAAATAAGCCAGCAGCTATAATAAGCTACGAACTAATCATTGGCCATAGACCTTATCGTCGGCCATATGCCATGTGAAGTGATTGAGCTACTGTGGAGATCACGAAACAGATAGTTGTCAGCGGTGCAGGAATTTACCTGCACTAGATCAAGCTAGCAAAATGATTAATACTTTAGCTTATCAAATACTTTATGAAAGTAAACATAAGTTACAAGAAATATTAAAGGCACAAAATCTATTCAAAATGATTAATTAAGCACCTAATAAACCTTAAACATGAAATATGAAGTTTATGTAGGAATAAACAATATTCTTGCAGTAGTGCAGGAATGAGGAGGTTTATGGAGATAAACAGAGGTTAATGATTGTGGTTTTGTAATAAGAAGGGGGTAAAAATAGATCATTTCGTCCTAGAAAAATCCTCACATCCCTAAGCTGTTGTGTGTCATCACACAACCTTTAGCTGCTATAAAAATCTTCAACATAGGGAGCCATCTTTGAATCTTGCACTTGGATAGTGATCCCTTCCTTCACTACCTTCTTCTTTTTACCTAAGGCATTCTTAAGTTGTCTGGTCACCTTCTTGAGGTGGTTGTAGCATTTAGAAGCGTGGAACTTTCATACCTTCACTTGATGTTTCCGCTCTTTGACCTCTTCTGCCAACTCTACCTTGCCTTGCTTTTGCTAGGTCTTCTTCATGAACTATTTTAATGCCTCCAAGTCATGAACTTGTTGTTCGAGCTCTTCTATCCAGTTATTCAGATAGAGGGTAGAGGTATCCACTTCCAGCTCATCTGGTGAAAGCACATTTTCTGCAAGTTATTCAAAACATGTACCGTCATTGCCAATATCAAAGTTATCTTAGCTATCCAACATCTGCATCATAATATCACCAAGGGTTTATGTGCCAAGAGCTTCCATTTCACTGAGGGTTTTAGTCCCATGCACATCTAACTCATCAGGGTTTTAGTACCCTATACATCCAACTCATTAAGGGTTTTAGTACCTTTTTCTTTCAGCTCATTAGGGGCTCCATTACCCTACTCATTCACCTCATCAAGGTCTTTAATACCCGGTTCATGTTACACAGTATTTTTTCATTGTTCCTGTACTCTCCCATCAACAATCTCGAAGGACCTCTATAGTGAAACCTACATGCTTTCCCATCATGAAGAAACTCCCATTATGTCCCTCTTCATGATCATAATGATTCCCTTTTGCATCATTTCCCAAGAATCTTCCTTTTACCCTAGTTTACAAGACCAACACTACTGACCAATTTCCTCCTCGCACCAATTTGCAGAGATTAAAATGATGACTAGCACCATACAATCCTACTAAGCCTTTTCTCAGTCACGTCGATCCTCTTTTGGAAAGTATTTTAAATATGGAGTCAAAGCTTCTAGGTATAGAAGCTTCGTAACGGAAGTCTATTAAATGGTTGGGCTAGATGGAGCTGAGGAAGTCAGTTTGGGATCCTTTCCCCTATTAAGATGGAATCAACCCAAGAGATAAAGCCTTATCCCATGATAAGAGGAACCATGTCCCCTCTATCCAAGCTATATAAACCCCTCCTTTTACAAGCTTCACAAGTTTCAGTATTGGTATTTTTGGAGCTTGAATATTCAGCAAGACATCTATAGCTTGTAGCTTTCTAGTGTATGTTTGATGGAGAATAGAGTGTTTGGTTTGATTTGAGACTAAAGGGAAGAGGCCTTAGAACTTCCATTGTTGGGATTGTCCATGAGATGCTAGTAGAAGCATGGGAACCCGGATACATTGGAGGAGACCAGCAACATCAAGGCATTAGTTGTAATCTCTTTCTGAACTTATATGAATACAACTATTGATTTATTTCCTACATTGAAGTGTTATCTTACATTTGATGGCTTAATGTTCCTTGACCTATTAAGTAGGTTGAATACAATTTGTATGCTATCACATTTGTTGTTGTTGTTTGTTCTCTTGTTTCAAGTATTTGAAGGAAGGAAACAGGAGGTAGCTGGAGTGAGGAAGCAGGATCATCACCAAGTGGAATAGCGTTCTAAGAGGTTGGCCTTCTTATTTGATTCTAGCTTAAGGAAGTTTTCCATAGATTGTTTGTTTGTGGCTAGAATCGCTCTCTTGGGTTAGAGGAATTGTTCGTGTCCGCACTGAGAATTTACCTGCACCAAAAATTGGTGACTCCATTGGGGAGCCAATCCTTATATTTGATTGATTGTCATTTTATGGTTTTGTGTGAAATTTTCTAGTATCACCATTTCTCTTTAGTGTTCTCTGCTTTGCCTAGTTTACTGCTCTGAGCTTGAAATTTACAATGGCAAGTCTGGTTTTAGCCTTTGAAATTTTTATTTTTTTCCTTGAATCCTCAGTTACTGCATTTATTTTTCTTACAGTCCTGCCGATCAATGTGAGTTTCTCAAAAAGGGTCATGCCAACCCCCTTCTAGTGCTTGTTGTTAGTTAGGTAGTCGCGCTGATTCTTGTAGGTGAAGATCAGGGTTTCCCCTATATCATAACCAGTATGTCTTGTTCTTCTTATTTCTGCCTCTTAGCTTGTTTTGACTATGTTCTCCCTCACTGGAAAGCTCTATTAGATTAGTTTATATGATTTTTTGGTTTTCCTTTGCTTCACTTGGTTTCTTGAGTTCTTGGATGGTGTGTAGCCCTAGGGCATCTAGGTTGTCATCCATTCACTGGTTTGTGTGCTTAGAAATTCAAGTAGATAATCAAGTTACTCCTTGCATTTCATTTGTTATTCCTTTCGTTGCTTTGATTTCCATTTAACAGGTTTGAAATGTTTCGTTTGTTGATTGAGCATCTCTTTTCGAGAATAGATAACATTGTTCATCTTGTTTTTGGTTGATTCTTTGCATCATTAGTTTGGAAGGAATTCTATTTTGTTCTTTGCATTTTCTTGAGGTTGATTGTTTTGAAAAAATTTCATTGAACTGTTTGTGAAAGATTCATTTTCTCATTTCATTGAAAAATACATAATTCTATTTTGCTGAATCAATATGTTGCATTAGTTAGCATTGTTGAAGACTAGAGTTGCCTCATCATTTGCATTGGAAAAGAAATGGATTCTCTTTACTAGTGAAAGGACTACTTGAAGTGCGTTTGATAGGAAAGATAGGAATTGGAAAGAGTTTTTTATCATTTTGTTTTCAAAAAGAGAAATAGTGAAAAGGTCATTTTTCTTTCAATTGCTTGTTTGTTGCATTCAATGTGTTTTCTACTCTCATTAGTGTAGACAATTCATCGAATTGAAATGGTCTTGTCTCATTTAGCTGCATATAGGATTTTTTCGAGTTGCATCAATAAGGCCTAAAAACCAAGACATAATTTTAATATAAACTCTAAAATTTATTCAATTAACCTAAGGTGCATTTGAAACCTAATGATCACATTTAGAAGGTCTAGGCTAGAAATGTGTTCCAACGCCTTTAAACCTAGAAGTTGTCGTTCGCTTTGGCACTAGGCAATGCTAGTACATACTTGTGCTCCCCATACTATTGTGTATATAAAGGGAGACCCCACTAGGTTGCAATCCTTTATCCAAAGGAAGCCGAGTCTGTCGTCTTGTAAACATGATACACCAAACACAACATTCTGGGAGATTTCCTGCCCATACTTCTCGGTTCACCAGGAGGTATTTTGCAGTTCACAGTTACCTGGTAATCCTTTTACCTAGATCATCCTAAGTAGTCATTTTTATCTTTTTGACTCACTAAATAGAAAAGATCACCCGAGCGCTTGTCCTTTGAGCTCTTTTCAAACCAAAAGTGATAAAGTCACCTTTGCTTATTTCTCGACTCTTAAAACATAAAAGAGCACCAATTTGTTTCCGCATCTTAAAAAAATTGTTCCCACGATCACATAACATTCCTGTCAGTATTTTTCTAGACCACATTGTGAGTATACCTTTAAATACATTTTAAAACCTTCGAATCAATCTCTCTCTTTTGGTTAATTGAGACAAGATCATTGTGGTTGAACCATCAGGTTCGCCTAGTTCCTCTTCCTCTCCTCTGTCTGAAAGATCATTTGAGGAGCCTTTTCCTGAATTGTCGTAGTCACTTGAGGACCAAGGTGTTGAACTTGGAATTGTTCTAAGCATTCAACCTTTTGCTTCTCATCCTCCCCCTCCCTCACATACTGGGTCACTTTCTAACATTGGCCTAGAATCTTCGAATAATCCTATCCAAACTTGCAAGAGTTCATCGACTTCTAAAGGTTAGCTTGGACTGGTTGTTTATCCTCTGAATCCTTTTGTTCAATCCTGTTGTGATATCAGCACAGCATTCATACAGTCTGTATGATCAGCTGGGTATTCCTTTGTAATTATCCCCTCAAACGTCGTCGGTAGTCCGTTGTCACCAGTTTTCATCCATGGAATCAAAAGGCGAAATCCCAGTCTCCTCTCTGGGTCACTCGGAGGTTTCTACTCCACGCACAGTCGAGGAGGAGGAATACCATTTCCCTCCTGAAGGTTTCCCTTACATGAGAAGCATTCTAGCCAGTGTTCATCCTCAGTTACCACATAATTATGTAACTTTGGCTCAGTTGGTTTCAGGTACGCCTACTACCTCATCTCTTAAAATTGGCAACTAGGGCCAAACTCCATGTGGGTTATATTATTTATGGCGGCTAATATTTTATTGGATCCCTCTCATTGAGAGGTGTAGGATTGATCTACATATCATCTGATTCCAATAAGTATTTATGAAGTTATGAATTTATTTATGTTATGGACAGATTGTTAAGTCGACCAGAAACTTATGTAGGCTCAGAAGCCCAACAGTCATGTCTATTCAACCTCTACATTTTAGTATAAATAGAAGAGAAACTCAAGTCATTTCTACACACACTTGGATCTCTTCCTCTCTCTACTTGTCTTTGGGTTTTAGTAGGAGGAGAGATCTTAAGGAAAACCTAGAAAAGTCAGAACTGTCGGAAAAGCCAGAACT
Organism: Pinus taeda; assembly: GCA_000404065.3. Classification (NCBI taxonomy): domain Eukaryota; kingdom Viridiplantae; phylum Streptophyta; class Pinopsida; order Pinales; family Pinaceae; genus Pinus; species Pinus taeda. Next base: position 71,935 of record APFE030937458.1, on the reverse strand, counting down.
GCCGGAAAAGCCGGAACTACCGGAAAAGTTGGAATAGTCGGAAAATCTAGAAAAGCTAGAACTGCCAGAAAATTCGGAAAAGCTAGAAAAGTCGGAACTACTAGAAAAGCTGAAACTGTCAGAAAATCTGGAACTGTCGGAAAAGCCGGAAATACTGGAAAAGCTAGAAAATATGGAAAAGTCAGAAAAGCTAGAAAAGCTAGAATTGCCGGAATTGCCAAAAAAGTCAAAACTGCCGAAAAGGCCAGAACTGCCGCAAAAGCTAGAAACGCCGGAAAATCTGGAAAAGCCGGAAAAGACGGAAAAGCTGGAACTACCTAAAAAGCAGGAACTATAGGAAAAGTCAGAAATGCTGGAAAAGCTAGAAATATTGGAAAATCTGGAAAATCCGGAAAAGCCAGAAAAGTCGAAAAAGCTGGAAATGCCAGAACTGTCAAAACTGCCGGAAAAGCTGGGATTGAAGGAAAAGCCAGAACTACCGGGAACTGCCAAAATAGCTAGAGCATCTATCTCCAAAGGAAGGCAGCATGATGTATGAGATCATGGGCAGCATAATAAGCAACATGATGATATGAGCATGGGCAACATAATGATGCATGATGATATGAGCATGGGAATCATAATGATGAATGAGATCATGAGCATGGGCAGCTTGATGATGAATAAGACCATGGAAGATGCAGCATGAAGATAAGAGCAGCTCAGTCATCAAGGTTCAACACATGTGACAATACAGCAAGGTCTCACACGATAATATGCAGCAAATAGACGAGATGAAACACTATGATTGGTGAATGAGTCACCTTAGAGATCAGTTGAAGAAATATGTCTTCAACTGACCTCATGCTGATATCAAAAGTCAAAGTGATTGACTTCTATCGTAAATGTACTATCTCTCTCACTTTCTCTACTGAACTTTGAAGAACATAAAAGAAGAATTGATCAAGGGTTTCCCCAGATTGGGGTTTGTCCCTGGCTAGTGCCACATCTTGTGTCCTCTCGTCTTGGCTTGTCTTCTGCAATTTATACTTATGTTCTATCTGTAGTTTACTTTATGCTGATGTGATTACTAATGTGGAAAAGAAATTGAAATAAATTCTCTAGCATAGAACATACCTAAAATTAACATGGTATCAGAGCTGAGGTGAATACAATGCCCAAGCAAGAGTGAAAGAGCAATCACCAAAGACAATAGGGACAAGACAAAAGGATCAGTGGGTTCCACATCTCTCTTCTAAGTTCAAAAAGGGTAAATTCAAAGTAGAACATATTATCATAATGGTGTAGTGGAAGTTTTTGATGGCCCATCTAAAGATCACTTCATTGGGAAGTTCGGATCTAAGGGTAGAAGGAAAGGTGGATGCCTTGGTTGCAATAAGTTCACCCATTATGTGAAGGAGTGTCCTAAGCTAATGCAAGTCATCAAGGAAATGGTTGACTCTTCAAAGAAAGCAAGGAACCCTAAATCACTTTTATGCACCTGATTGCAAGAAGAGCCTCATGTCCATCTCGGAAATGGATGTCAAAGGTTTCAGGGTGACACTCATCGATGGAAAGTTATGTGTTTGGAAATATAATTTTCAAAGATGTTTTTAAGTTCAGGGTTGTATCAAATTGCAGGAAGTCCACTCGGGACCATGTCCATTGTCACGTAGCACCGAAGGTATATGAGTCAGATGGTGGTAGAGATGCCTGAATTCAAAAGGAGCATGAAATTACATGTCTGAGATGTACTGAAGAAAAATCTTACAAGGGTACCATTCCCCTCATGTAGCAAGTCCATAGGTCTAGAACAATCGAAGCAGTCTGATATTGATAATCAATAATCTCGCATATGTAGGTGGAAGATGTGGAGCTATAAAAAGGGTCTCTTTCACCTCTACTTACCTCACATTAATATGTCAATTCGGGAACATTTTGCTATTTCAAAGAGTGTCTCAATCTGAGGCTTATCATTTGCCAGAGTAATTCTCGTAGCACAATGTTTGAAAATACAAGAGGAAATGGATGCGTGCTTACAACTTATCTACTTAAAAAGACTAAATCACACATTCAGATATCAAGCAATTTATCAGTTAAGGGTTCGGTAGTGATAAGCCATCCCTTTAGAAATGGATGGAAAAGAAATCAGAGAACAGATTGGGGGTCTAGGAACCGAACAATAGGTGTTGATGCTCACTACAGCCTGAGATCATCCTTCACACCAATAAAAAGAAATGGAATGGCAGATAAGAAATGGAACGACAAAGAAATCGAATAGCAATGAAATGGAACAACAACCTTGAAATAGAACGGTAATTCTAAAATGAAACAACGAATCTAAAATGGAACAGCAAGTATGAAATGGAACAGCAATTCGGAAATGGAACAACAATTTGGAAATGGAATAGTAACTAAGTCTAACAAGCTGTAAATCTATAAAATCACTTGCATTAGTCATAACCAAACATCAATCCTTCACTCCTAAAGATATACACACAAATGGAATAGTACTGCTTACGGATACATGATGGAACAACACTGAAAACCATATAAACACAACATGCTCAAATAGTAATCTAATTCAGTTGTCACCTTGATTAGAAAGAATACGATTGCATCTCAAAATAGAACAACAATATTCAATAATCCAATAATCACATAGACCAGAGCTTCCAAGATGAACTCTGTAATGTTAAGGCACAATCACATAACACAAAAACTCTGTAATGGAACAACAGTATCATGTAGAATCTAATCGTATTATACCAACACCTAAAAGATCAGTAATATAATGCAGCATCAATTCAACACTTTTGTTTTCAGAAACCTTAATGGATTAAACATGACAGAGCATGTGACATAAACTGTATAAAACACGTCATATTACCAGATCACATTGATAAGAAAACCACACAGAAACCACGCGTAATGGTACAAGAGAAAGTGTCCTCCACGGTCGGGCGCTTAGCCTCCAGGGGTACACCACTTGAAGTTATTCCAGGCTCAAAGATAAAAGAGTAACCAAGTCTGTATTAATGCATTAAGTAAAATTAAAGTAGAGCAAGTCTTAACAGGACATAATGATCAAAGTTTTGATCTTTTAAAAGAAATTACATAAAGGCATCCCCCCTTTTAGCTAACAATGCTGCCCCTTATATAAGGATGTGAAAATGGAGATATCTACATGCAGAAATAGATAAAACAGTGATCCCTCAGGATCAAGGATCTTGAGGGATTCGCAGAACCGTTAACCCTGAGTCATTTCTTCTCTTTTCTTCATCGAGCTGATATCTTCGCTTCCTTTCCTGGGCTGATCCGTTTTGATATGGTTTGCATGCGGTCTCCCGTCGAAGGGACAATAGTTAAGCTGACTTTGTCTTTTCTTTTAGAACGGAAACTCTTCTTTTTTCCTCCCTCCTGCACATGGAAACGACAATTGTCAGCGTTTTTGTTTTTCATATTAATCTCACATGTTTTGTCATAATTCTTTATCATTTTCTAAGTTCACGATGCAAAAAGTCTTGTAAGTCCTAGTGAAAAGATACTAAAATAATCATCAAAACATACCTTCTTTGGTACTCCACACACCCCCTTGCTTACCCATTTTCATGGCCTCATGAAAACATTGTAGTTGACATGTAAGGCAATGAGTGAGTAGGTTGGAGATGGAATCTCATGTGAAGGCCTACAACCATGATGCGTAACTAAGTAGTCAAAGAAATGTCCTGTCTGACCCTCAGGCATCTCATACAGGGCTTGGTATCTGGGTGCAGGATGCCAAATAATTGGACTTCGGAACCTATATCCTAACCAGGATGGCCCTGCCCTCAAAACAATTTTGCCATAGAGGGGAAAACGGTTGGTAGCTAGTTTAAAATTCTCATACTTAAACGGTTCTCTAATTTGGATATTTGGATTATATATTCGATATCAAAATTTAGTTGCATCAATAGCAGGGTCTTTGATAGAGGAAAAGTATTCTAATCCCTGCCGAATGATTTCCTCATGCATGGGTCCTAATGCTTCAATCACTCCTGGAGTCTTCATGAGGTTTCTATGTTTCCTCCATAACTGTGCTAAATCCCTAGGCTTAGCTCTTATCCATAGATCTAATCTGTTTTCTTGTCTTTGAAAAGAATTATAGGCTTTCAGCCATTTAATTTGATTAACTGCAAATGAAATAAATGCATGTAACTAAATGTCCCCACCAAAAAGGCTAGGGTTCAGCTCAGTTTCCTATTCTAGTACAAGGTTATGTAAATAAAATTCACACAATAGTCTTTGAACTTTTACCCCGTAGTGCTTACAATAGTTTATGAAATCATCTATGGTGTTAATTTGTATGGGAGAACCTGCTTTAATAGCCTTTATTTTCAATTGAAAATACCTTTCCATTAAAAACAAGGCATAGTTCTTAGCAGGGACTCTACATGCTAGGACGTCATTGTATAGAGAACACAAGGTATCCATCTATTTGATAGCTACATCTAACCTACGATTTACCTTTGCAACTTTCTCTTGTTCATTCCGCCATCCTTCGAAGGCCTAGCTTTCGGATAAATTGAAGTTTCTTAGCTGCTGCTGTAGTTCTTCATATTTTTCTCGGGGGACCATTTGCTCCCTAAGCTTTTCTGTTTCTTGCTGAGCTTGCTTCAAACCCTTTTGGAGGGTTACTATTTTTGGATCCATTTTCCATGCAGCAGTGGAGGTCAGGAGATTTACTTGAACTTTCCTATTGCGCTGCTCTGAGTTCAGAACCCTTATTAATCCTGAAAGAGGTGCCTCCGTCTGAATTTCTTTATCATGGGTCATCATTTCATCCATTTCTATTTTAATACGAACATCAGCCCATTGTTGTTCCTTTTCAATTAGAATAGCAGTTTGTTTCTCAGCATCATTTCGAACAATAGCTTGGCTTTTCACGAGGTTTCGAACAGCAGGATGGATTCTGGTCCTTCGCCCCTTGCCCTTAAGGGGTTTTGCAGGAGTGGCCAGACTTTTCCTTCCTGAAGTCCCTTTTACCCTTTGCCTTGCCTTTAGAATCCTAATCTACTGGTGGAGCTGGACTATTATCTTCAATAATCTATGCAGTTCCTTTCACAATTCCCTTATTTCCGCCATTTCTTCAGAAGGAACAGCAGGCTATTTACTGTGGTCTAGACTGCGGCTAGCTTCCTGATTTTCTTCCTGGGGTGTTTCTTCATTGTTCTGCTTTGGCTATTCCAGGGCAAGAACCCTAATTGGCTCTGTTATTTCTTGGGCTATGTGTTTTTCTGCCCTTATTTCCTCCGGAATTTCTTCTGGTGCCTTCTGGTTAGGAACGGGTTGTTCCTGCTTAGCATTTTCTGACATCTTCTCATCATGAACAGGCAGATTTTTTACTTCTGCCTCCTTTGCATGTGATTCCTTGGGTGCATTTTTCTCTAGGGGTTTCTCTCCGACATGGAGGTCTGATGGACTGGAAGGTTGGCCATATTCGCCCATATTGGCCAAAACTTTGGCCAATTCATCTTCCCCTAATGGGTCCTGTAATGGATTGCCTTCCTGTTGTTCCATTTCCTCCTCCTGCTTAGACTGCTCAGCTTCTTTTTCTTTGTCTCCTTCCTCCTCAGATTGCTCGTCTTCTCCCTCTTTTTCTTCTTCTTCTTCTTCTTCTGCAGATTGCTTTGCTTCCTCTTCCTGCATTCCCATTTCCTTGTCTACCCATGGGGGTTGCTCATCTTCTATTTCCACCGGCTGGCCGATGCTTTCTTGGGGCTTCTCCAGCCCCCCTTGTAGTCGTGCTAGCCGGACTGATTTCCTACACTTTTCTTGTTGCTCGAGAGTGTCGGTGACATGTTTCTGCTTTGCCAATTTCTTGTGTTTTTCTGGACACTTGGGTGTGCTAGTGACCTGTTTCCATTTTTTCGGTCGTTCGGGTGCGTTAGTGACATGTTTCCATTTTGGTGGTGGTGTGGCCAACCCCCCATTTACAATGGCAATTAGCTCTTCCCAGCTGCTCTGCTGCTGGGTGAGGCTATGGTTGACTATCAACCGAATCAATCCATGATGACTAACAACTGACTTTACTTGTTGTGCCTTTTTCATGCTTCGTGCAATGTCATGAAGTAATGAATTCAACAATGCAGGTAAATTTACAGAGCATTTTTGTTTTAGAACAGCTAAGAGTTTAAGATGTCGTGGTCTTACCACGTCTTTTCTGCCCTCACAGGTGGTATAGCTTTGGATGGTCTTTGCTAATTCTTCCCACGGCTCTCCTAGTGTTGCTGGCATAACCCCCTTTCCTTGAATTGTAAAGCTTTGTCCCTCGTCCTGGAAGATTTCTATAATCTTCTGCAACCTCTTATTTTTTAACATCCATACTGGTCTAGTGGCTGGCAGTCCCAAGACTTCTGCAATTATGTCATCAGTGATTGTTATGCATCTTCCCCTTATTGTGGAGTAGTCCTCTTACAAGTTCTGCAAAAATTCAATTACCACTGTCTTGTTAGACTCCTTCAAGCGATTAAGATAGGCCAGCCATCCTGCTCTTGCCAGGATTTCCCGGGCAGTAGCCAAAACAGTTAGCACTTGCGGTTCTCTGCGAATTGATCTTCCTCCCATGGTTTCGCTGTAAATTCTCAAAGGAACAGCAGTTGTTTGTTAAAACGCAGAGAAGCTGATAGACATAAAACTTGTTCAAACTCTAATGTTGTAGCGTATACAGTGGAAATGGCTTTGAATAGCAAATCATGCAGAAAAAACAAAAAATAAAAAAGAAATAATATCATTGAGCCGTGTTATACCCTAGTACACAACTTCCTGAATAGCGAGTTGACACGTAATCCAAGGAATGATGAGGTTAACCTCCCCCCCCCACAATGTGATAGGCTATCTCAGCTGTCAAATAAAGGAGCAGTGCCCGCTCTGCAACAAAGTCTTTAAGGAACAACGTATTCCAATATGCCATGTTTACAAAAAGCAGCCTATTACTGAAATCGAGGTGTAGAGTTGCATCGCTTTAATACGTAAGAGACTGCGGTGATATGATGCAAGGTTGGGGATAAGACATTTGCCGTAAATAGAGTCTCATGCGGTCATTTTCAATGGTTCTGTCATGATTGGTGATAATATATAGTCATGCGTTATATGGTTGGGGCAATAACATATAATTGATTACCACGGCATAAGAAATAGAAGGGTGCTAATAACTTACCTATTGGTGTAAATAATGCAACTTCAATACCATTAATAGTGCTCTGTTGCCAATAGGTGTCCATAACCTTGGCAGAGTTGTTTATTTCACCTATGGAACCATAGTCCTTTGTGTATGCTAGGGAACGTTGTGTAATATCAAAATGTATGCCATTATGCTGGCTTGGTGACTAGTTAGCCATAATGCCATTCACGAGGAAGGAGCGAATAGTGGGCAGGCCGGCTCGTGATGAGACCTCCTGTTCCAAGGGTTGTTTGTTTGATATACCTTTCGGACCATATCCCTGGTGTGGTGGCCATAGTGGGAATGCCACTTCGCTTTTGTCCTCATGCTCATGGTAGGCCAGCTCTTAATGAGACTTCATATCCTGCATTTGACAATTTATAAGTCATGTTTACTTTTTTCTTTGTTTTTCATGAAGTGCCTTCCCTATTTATACATAAAGGGTTGTTCAACACTCCTTAAGAGGAGGAATGGTGGAAGAAGTCTTGACATCCCAATAGGAAGATATAAACCTTTTCCTCTTATTCTTAAATAATAATCAAAGAGGATTAAAAGGGACCAACATGATACAGAGAACCAATCATAGCAGAATCAGTAAAATAATTCCAGCAAAAGATGATGAATAATCATGCCTTTCCTTCTATCCTCTCACCAATTCAGGGCAGTTTCATATAAAGATAGCAATTTATGATTGACTAATTTTAGTATGTTGTGTTTTTGTTTCCATTACATAAGTGCATAGCTGTATTTAAAAAGAATTGAAAGAACATGAGAAATAAGCATCCTCAATTTAGAACAGAAAAAGGAACAAGCTGTTTCACAGGGAGAGCAAAAGCATACAAGTGGTGTTCCTTTTGAGGAAAGGAACAACAACAGTTCACAAATGTTGTTCCTTTGGAAAAGGGATAGCAGCACACATAGGTGCGGTTCCTTTGGAAAAGGAACATCACGAATCACAAACATTGTTCCTTTGAAAAAGGAATAGGAAAGCACACCAATGTCGTTCCTTTGGAAAAGGAGCAGCAGACGTAAAAAAAATGATGTTCCTTTGAAAAGGGAACAACAAAACCAGCACATGCCGTTCCTTTGGAAAAGGAATAGCCAAGATAAAAAATGTTGTTCTTCTGGAAAAGGAACAGTAAAAACATACAAATGCCATTACTTTGGGAAAGGAACAACATAAATAAAAAATGTTGTTCCTTTGGAAAAGGAACAACAAGGACACGCAAATGTTGTTCCTTTGGAAAAGGAACAACAGAAATAAAAAATTTTGTTCCTTTGGAAAAGGAACAACAAAAAATCAAAACTGTTGTTCCTTTGGAAAAGGAACAACAAAAGCACACAAATGTCCTTCCTTTGGAAAAAGAACAACAAAAACACAAAAATGTTGTTCCTTTGGAAAAGGAAGAGCAAAAACACACAAATATTGTTCCTTTAGAAAAGGAACAACAAAAAAAACACAAATGCTGATCCTTTGGAAAAGGAACAACAAAAACACACAAATGTTGTTCCTTTGGAAAAGAAACAACAAAAAACACACAAATGTTGTTGCTTTGGAAAAGGAACAACAAAAACACACAAATGTTGTTCATTTGGAAAAGGAACAACAAAAAACACACAAATGTTGTTCATTTGGAAAAGGAACAACAAAACACACAAATGTCGTTCCTTTGGAAAAGGAACAGCAGAAATCCAAAAATGTTGTTCCTTTGAAAAAGGAACAGCAAAAATCCAAAAATACAAAAACACACAAATGGCGTTCCTTTGGAAAAGGAACAGCAGAAATAAAAAAATGTTGTTCCTTTAGAAAAAGGAATAGCAAAAAAACACTAATGCCATTCCTTTGGAAAAGGAACAACAGAAATAAAAAATGTTGTTCCTTTGGAAAAGGAACAGCAAAAACACACTAATGTCGTTCCTTTGGAAAAGGAACAGCAGTAACAGCAAAACGTTGTTTCAAAGATATGTACAAAAACAAATCAAGAAATTATGTACAAACTGTAAAGAAAAGTAAATTCCTTAATGAATTACAGGTGAGGAAGACTTCTCTTCCTCCCCCAAAATCTCCATATCTGAATCTTGGCGTAGCTGTTGGCAGAAGGACTCCCGAGTGAGTGGTTTGCGATAGAGACAAACTCGGTGGCCATTTCAATTGAAGGCATATCCAGAACCATCAATAGTGATTAGAGTAAGGGTACCATTTTCATGTACCTTCTGGATTTCATATGGTCCCAACCAACGAGTCTGGATTTTCCCGGGGAAGTCCTGAAACTTGGAGTCGTACAAAAGAGCCCAGTCTCCTTCGTGGAAGACTTTATTTTTAATGAGAGCATCATGCCATTTAGCTCTATGATGCTAGATCAGAGCAGTGTTTTGAAGTGCAGAGAGCCTAATTTTGTTCAGCTCATTGATCTGTCGTAGTCAATTAATCTGTGCCTTAGTTAAGTCTAATCCAACTTCCTGTGTTGTTCGTAATGTTTGGATTTCAAATTCTATGGGGAAAATGGGTTGTTTTCCAAACACTAGCTGATCAAGTGAGTAACCAGTGGTACTCCTCCATGTTTTTCTATAAGCCCATAGTGCTTCAGGTAATTTGGCAGCCCAATCATGTCAATGTGATGCAACAGTTTTCGTTAAGATTGTTTCTATTATTTAATGATGCTTTCTACTTGCCCATTTTCCTGTGGGTGGTATGGAGTAGTGATTTTATGCTGGACATGATAGTTGTTGAGTGTTGCAGCTATTCTGTTTCCAGCAAACTGTGGTCCACCATCTGTAATTATCTCTCTTGGAAGGCCATAACATACAAATAGATGGAACAGGAACTGTATGACAGAGTCCTTTGTGGCTCTTGGCAACGCCTCTGCTTCAACCCACTTGGTGACAAATTCTGTTGCCACCAAAATATATGTTTTCTGGTTTGATGATGGGTTGATGGGTCCAATGAAATCAAGAGCCCATCGCTCGAATGGTTCGATGACTAACTGTGGTTTCAGAGGCATCTCATCAGACTGACTAGGGTGTTCCGCTCTCTGGTAACTGTCATAGGCTTGGACAAACTTCTTTGCATATTTGAAAATCGTGGACCAATAATACCCTGTTTGTAGTACTTTATGTCCAGTTCTGTGATCAGCGAAATGTCCACCACATGGTTGGTCATGGGAGGCTTTCAAAATATCAAATATTTCATCTTCTCGACTCCATCTCTTGATATGCATGTCTGCCCTTGTGTGAAACAAATAGCCCCCAATCTAAGAGAATCTAGTACTTCGTTGAACAATTTGTTTCCGCTCATTAGGGGTTAGATTCTTTCGTAACTTACCTACTTCTAAGTAATTGGCAACATCAACATACCAGGGTGTTTGAACAACCACAACAGACAGATGCTCGTCCGGAAATTGATCTTCAATTGCTGCTACATCAACTGGCTTTAGCATTCTTGAGAGGAAATGAGCTACTGGATTTTCTTTTCCAGGTCGATCCTTGATTGTAATATCAAATTCCTGCAATAAAATCAGCCATCTAGTTATTCTGCCTTTTGTGATAGGCTTATTTGCTAAATATTTTATGGCAGAATGATCTATGTACAAGATAACAGGATATCCAATAATGTAATATCTGAACTTATTGACAACATGTATTACGGCTAGAAATTATTTCTCAGTAACACTGTAGTTTAATTCAGCAGGGGATAAATTTTTGCTAATGTAATAAATTTCATATGGTTTTCTATCCTCTTCCTGCCCAAGGACCACTCCAATGGCTGTTTTTGAGGCATCAGATGATATCTTGAATGGCAAATCCCAATTTGGTCCTTGAAGGACCGGGGCTGTGGATACGAGCTTCTTCAAATCCTTGAAAGCACGTTCACATTTTTCTGTCCAAAGAAAATCAACGTTACCAGTTAGTGCATACAAAGGTGCAGCAATACGTGAATAATGTTCTATAAACCTTTTGTAATAACTAGAAAATCCAAGGAAGCTACGTACCTCTGTTTGAGTGGTGGGAGTAGGAATGAGCAGAAGTCTTTGGATTTTGGCTGGGTCTACTTGAATGCTAGCTGATGAAATATAGTGTCCTAAAATAATTCCTTCCGTCATCATCATATAACATTTTTCATGGCTTAAACAAAGCCTGGTAGCAATGCAGCGTTGTAGGACTTTTTCTAGTGTATCTAGTACTGGATAAAACTCATCTCCGTACGGAGTAAATTCATCCATATATACTTCAAGTCCTTCATTTATTAGGTCTGCAAAAATGCTAAGGATAGCCTTTTGGAATGTGGCAGGGGCATTGCATAAGCCAAAAGGTAAAACTCGGTAGACAAATGTTCCCCAAGGACAAGTAAAAGTAGTTTTGTCTTGGTCTTTAGGGGCAATCTGTATTTGATTGTACCCACTGAAGCCATCGAGGAAAGAAAAGAATTTCTTTCCTACCAAAGTGTCTAATACTCGGTCGATGAATGGGAGAGGGAAGTGGTCTTTTTGTGTTGCTTTATTTAGCTCCCTGTAGCCCACACAGATTCTCCATTTCCCATTCTTTTTTGGTACCACCACAAGCAGGGAGACCCATTTACTATCAGAGATAGGGTAGATAAAATTAACATCTAAAAGTTTTTGAAGTTAAACTTTTACCACATATTTTAGGTGAGTATTTAGTCTTCTCTGAGATTGTCGAATAGGTCTTGCATCTTTTTTTATGTAAATGTGGTGTGTGCATAACTGGGGGTCAATTCCTTTCATATCAGGGTAGTCCCAAGAAAATGCTTCTTTATATTTCCTTAACACATGGATGAGCTTTGTTTCTTGTTCGGATGTGAGGTTGGCATTAATGTTTAAGGTTTTTCCAGGTTCGATTTCCACAATTTTACTATTTGCAACTAAGGTGACAGGGATTGCATGCTCATGTGTATCTTTCAAAGGATCTTCTTCTAACTCGTTATCAAATGCTGCTTTTATCATATGACATTGTGTGCGAGATGTGAGTTCAGTTTGACTAATGAAATTATTGATGGCATCATCTTCTGTTTGGTCTTTGAAATCAAGTGCTTCTTGTATAGTTAATGGAGATCTAATGTTATCAGTAAGCTATGATACAGGGTGCCTATTAGTTTTGACTATTGTGACACTTGGCTGCGCTGGGGGGTATAGAACTAAGTTCTTGATATATGTTCCCCTGGTTATGATCATATTTCCTTGCCAACATCCAATATAGTCATCGGCAGTGGCGAGCCAAGGTCTTCCTAAAATCAATGGATGTCCATCAAGTCAGGTTTTGGGATTTATTATTAGAAAATCATTTGGATATTCGCAGGAGTCAACAGAGAACATGACATCATGTAATATGCCCTCTGGCCTAACCACAGATCGGTCAGCCAATTCTAACAAAGTTGAAGTGGGTTCTACAGATGTAATGCCTAGCTTTCAACAAGTAGTGCTTGTTAAGATATTGATTGCATCTCCAAGATCAACTAAGGCATTGGGCACAGTTTGACCATAAATTTGGATAGTTACTATTGGGTTTCCTAGGTCTTCGTATTTAATGGGTGTTTCTTTTCCTGATAATAAGTCAGATAGAGTGCCGACTACTTGGAATCTTGGATTATTTGTTATATTCCTCCTTGGTTTTTTTATGCACAACCCTTTGATAGTTTTTGCATATATCAGGATGTCTTGAATGGCTTGGAGGAATGGAATTTTTATGTACAAATTTTTTAACTCTCCCATAATGTCAAAATTAGGTTGTTGTATAGGTCGAGGTATGACTAATCGTTCTGGGAACGGAGGAGAGGATGTGGTTGCTTGATTATGAGTTTGTTGTTTACTCACATCCTCTTCATGTGGCAGATGTTCTCTAGGTAACTGATATTCAATCTGAACTGTCTTATCTCCCTCAATTTGAATAATACACCCAGATCTTAATTGAAGATCATTACACTCCCTCAAATCGGCTCCTACTTATGGTGTTTCTATGACTTGGAGAGATTGGATCGGTCTATTATTTGGGTTGGGGTTTGGTTGGACTGGGAGTTGCGGTCTTAGATTAGGCTGGGGATTTTATTGTAAAGCTAGTAGTGTAGGTTGAGGGAGAGGAATAATTCCTACTAGATGATGCATTGGTCTCTGCTAGTTTGTTTGCCAAGCTGAGCTTTATGAAGTAGGGGGAGTCCATTGTGGTGGGTATGGGTTGTTTTTCCAATATGGCGGGGTATAAGGATGGTTCAGCCAACCAGATTGGCTTGCCTGATTTAGCCACGGGTTTGAGGAAGGAAACGGCTGTGGTGACCAGTTTGGGAATGGGGACTAGAATTGACTTTGCCACATATTATACTATTGAGCATTATACTGCAGAGACCGAAAAGAAGAAGTTGGGTCTGGAAACATACCAGATTGTCGCGGCTGCCACTGACGGCGCTGGTTGAGCAAATACACTGATTCTGGCTCTTTTTCTACTTCCTTACATATTGCTTTCAGTCCAGGTAGTGAGGGATAGCTCTCCGTAGAGTGATCTTTTGTACAGATGGTGCATGTTTGGACTGCATTCAGTGGACACTCCTTATGGCTATGCTTCTTCCTGCATCTGGGACAAAATATTCCCAAATTCTGTTCTGCCTCCATTTGCTTTTGCTTTGCCTGCAAAATATCCAATTGTGTAGTCAGTGTTCCTAATATATCAGTTTTAAAATTTTCTAATAAATTTCCAATTTCCACACACGTTACTCCTTCTGACGAGATTTTATTATCTCTCACAAACCGATCATGTTCTTCTGGTTTTACTCGTGTGCTGCCTCTCGAGCTCCTAATACATAAATCAATAATGTCAGCAAAACTTTCTTGATAAATATCTCCTTTTCCCATGATGTTTAATGTTTCGATCCATTGTTCTTTCATGCCCCTTATTAATGTTGTTTTCAATATGTTATCAGGTAAAGGGAGTGATGCATAGGGAGATCTTTGTAGATTATACTGGAAACATTCCACATACTCCTCTAATGTTTCGTTTGGTCTAGCTATATTCTGGAATATTTCATCCTTCAGTTCTCTAGACCTGCAATAGTCTTGATTTTTTTTTAGAAAATATTCTTTCATTTGCTCCGAGTTATTTATAACCCCACAACCTAATCCCGTAAACCATCTTAAAGTAGCCCCTTTTAGTGTAGAGGGAAACATTTTCATTTTCTGCGGGTTAGTGGTGTAATCATATCCCCTGCACAGTACATCAAATTCAAATAAAAATGCATCTAGGTCTTCTGATGTAAGCCCGTGGAGTGTAGGGATATGTTGAAGAGGGATTGTTTTCATGGGGGCATTTGCTGCAGAATCCACTATGGGGTACTGTAATGTAGAGGTTTGGGTATTTAGCTAGTTTTGAGCCATTGGGTAAAATATATGCCAATAACCTTCTGGAATATCTAGGAGGGTATTCCTAGGTTGAGAGGGAATGAATTTGACAGGAATAGTTTTAATATCACTTCCTCTATCTGGGACTATTGACTGAGGAGATTGGGTTTCTTCAACAGTGATTTTTGTAGCACTTCCTTCGTCTGGGCTATTCAATGGCTGACTTTTCCTAAGAGGAGATCTTGGTTCCTCGGTTTCCCCTGTCTCTCCTCCTCCTTCACAAAGATTACTAAAATTCCCTTCTTGCAATAGCTTTGCAGTAGAATTTTCAATTTCTTGAAAGTCTTGCTCTTCAATTTGACTATGCACCTCAGCAAAGGCTACAGATGGTGAACCTGTGGCCTGAAGGGAGCTAGTAGGTTGTTTAGAAATAACTTTCCTGGGTCCTACTGAGGGCTGAGATTCGGCTTTCTTGTATATTTCGTCTATGAAGGTTGATCGGCCAAGGGTCACTGACCCCTTAGCTTTTTCTGGCTTTGGTAGAGGTTTGGAATTTTTTTGTGGCTTTTTCTACTAAGTCATGCACTCAAATTATCTACTAAATCCTCCTTAAAAAACAACAACAAATCTGCAAGAAAGTAGGCAAAGGAACAACGCTTTTACATGCTCCACACGTAGGTTCTTACCTTCCATTTTCAAAACCCAATTCTTCCCTAGCAGGTTCGTACACTACTCTAAGAAAAAGAACAAATGGATACACTCTTTCCCCAGTAATGGCACCAAAATGTGGAGCTATAAAAAGGGTCTCTTTCACCTCTAGTTACCTCACATTAATATGTCAATCCGAGAACGTTTTTCTATTTCAAAGAGTGTCTCAGTCTGAGGCTTATCATTTTCTAGAGTAATGCTCGTAGCACAGTGTTTGAAAATACAAGAGGAAATGGATGCGTGCTTACAACTTAACTACTTCAAAAGACTAAATCACACATTCAGATATCAATAAATTTATTAGTCAAGGGTTCGGTAGCGATAACCCATCCCTTTAGAAACTGATGGAAAAGAAATCAGAGAACAGACCGAGGGTCTGGGAACCAGACAGCAGGTGTCGATGCTCACTACAGCCTGAGATCGTCCTTCACACCAATAACAAGAAATGGAATGGTAGATAAGAAATGGAACGACAAAGAAATCAAACAGTAATGAAATGGAACAGCAACCTTGAAATAGAATGGAAATTCTAAAATGGAATAGCAAATCTAAAATGGAACAACAAGTCTGAAATGGAACAGCAATTTGGAAATGGAACAACAATTTGGAAATGGAATAGTAACTAAGTCTAACAAGTTGTAAATCTATCAAATCACTTGCATTAGTCATAACCAAACATCAATCCTTCACTATTAAAGATATACACACAAATGGAACAGCACTGAAAACCATATAAACACAACATGCTCAAATAGTAATCTGATTTAGTTGTCACTGTGATTAGAAAGAATACGATTGCATCTCAAAATGGAACAACAATATTCAAGAATCCAATAATCACATAGAATAGAGCTTCCAAGATGAATTCTGTAATGTAAGGCACAATTGCATAACACAAAAACTCTATAATGGAACAAAAATATCCTGTAGAAGCTAATCGTATTATATCAACACCTAAAAGATTAGTAATATAATGCAGCATCAATACAACACTTTTGTTTTCAGAAACCTTAATGGATTAAACACGACAGATCATGTGACATAAAATATATAAAACACATCAGATTACTAGATCACGTTGATAAGCAAACCACATAGAAACCACGCATAATGGTACAAGAGCAAGTGTCCTCCAGGGCCGTGCCCTTAGCCTCCAGGGGTACACCGCTTGAAGTTATTCCAAGCTCAAAGATAAAAGAGTAACCAAGTCCATATTAATGCATTAAGTAAAATTATAGTAGAGCAAGTCTTAACAGGACATAATGATCAAAGTTTTGATCTTTTAAAAGAAATTACATAAAGGCCTCCCCCCTTTTAGCTAACAATGTTGCCCCTTATATAAGGGTGACGACGGAGATATCTACATGCAGAAATAGATAAAACAGCGATCCGTCAGGATGAAGGATCCTGAGGGATTCGCAGAACCGTTAACCCTGAGTCATTTCTTCTCTTTTCTGTGCCGAGCTGATATCTCCACTTCCTTTCCTGGGTTGATCTATTTTGTTCTGGTTTGCATGCAGTCTCCTGTCGAAGGGACAACAGTTAACCTGACTTTGTCTTTTCCTTTAGAACGGGAACTTTTCGTTTTTTCTCCCTCCTGTACATGCAAACGACAATTGTCAGTGTTCATGTTTTGCATATTAACCTCACATGTTTTGTTATAATTCTTTATCGTTTTCTAAGTTCACGATGCAAAAAGGCTTGTAAGTCCTACTGAAAAGATACTGAAATAATCATCAAAACATGCCTTCTTTGGTACTCCACAGAAGAAAGCCCTCTATCGCTTGAAGAAAAACACGTCGGGCATAGTATGAGAGGATCGATAGCTGCTTGATAAAGCTAAGATTCACTAGGAGTGAAACGGATCCAAACCATCACCTCTCATACCAACCCCTTATGAGGATGACCTACTTCTAACAGGTGCAAACCCTCTCATTTGTAGAAGTAAGAGGGAGTTGGATTCCAGATGTGGAATGGTGATCTACAAGCCTATGACTACCTCGAGGATCTTAACTTTCAGAAGTTATATGGTAGTGATGTCAGATCAGATTTGGGAAATGCCTCTGAATCTCATAAACTCATTCGCGTTGATGTTCTTGGTGAACTTCCATCTGGACATATGTTTTGCAGTCAGCATGGTGAGCTCATATTTGGTTGAACCTCACTGGATTGGTACCAAGAATCTTCTAAGATGTCTTCGGGGCACAATCTCTCATGAATTGAGATACATTTCCGGAAATATGAAACTGCATGATTATTCGAATGTTGATTGGGTAGGCAGCGTGGTGGATCACTATAGCACTTCTTAGTGTTGTTTCTCTTTGAATTCTACTTTGATATCATGGATGAGTAGGAAGCAGAAGTCAGTCGTTATAAGAACCATTGAGACCGGATACATATCTACGAGTATGATCTCATATGAAGCTACCTGGTTGGGGAAGCTCTTCAAGTGAGCTATTTGTACCACTATGATTCTTTGTGACAACTAGAGGTGGGATTTGATTATTGAGGAATCCTGTATTTAACGATTGCTCTAGCAGATAGACATTAGATACTACCTTATCTAGGATATGGTAAGTCTATGAGCAAGGAAGCTCCATCACTATGAGATGATGTACAGGTCGCTACACTTTGTCTAAGCCCCGGGGGAAAGATCAAATCTATGATTTTCCCGAATGACTTAGAGTCATCAAGAGACCCTTGTACAAGGGTCATGCATGTTGTATACATTGAACTCTGGGAGCTCTGGGGGCTTGTGGTTCTTACTGGAGCAACATATGACCATAGGGTGACTCATCATCCCCCGGTAGTGTGCACTGGGATAGGATGATTCACTCTCCTGTGGACACGATGATTTGCTCTCCTGTGGACAAGATGATTCACTCTCTTGTGGGACAAGATGATTCACTCTCTTGTGGGTGTTATATACATATTTTGGCACTGTAACCCCAATCACATATGTCGATAAACCAAGGGCTCTTAAACCCCTAAAATTGTTGTTTCATACCTAAAGGATCATGGTGAACTGATTACATCATTTCCCAGAAGTTCCACCTGAAAAACCACTCACAATTGGCCAAAATTGGACCATACAAACTGCTCCATGCTTAGGGTGCGAAGCATACTGGCTGCCTCACTGGCCAGGTGCGATGCATACTGAAAGAGCCTTCTATGGGGTGCAATGGGCGAGAGTAGAAAAATGGTAAAAGCAGTTTGCTAAGTGGAAACCTAGAGAATCTTATAGAAACTGCTCATATGACACTTGCCTCTATGAATTCGCCCAGGGATGAGTAAGAGATCAAATAAATCTCGAAGTGGAACCATGAACTATCAATGAAATGACACTAATCAAAAACCCAGAAGCTGACTCACCCCTCTACAAATATCTATAAATGGATCGCTCATATGAGAGATCTAGAGGTTGGAATTTGGTAGTTTGTAAGGAAGTGTTGTTGGTTTCTCTTTGAGAAGAAACATTGTATTGTTGGGTGATCTTGCTTTTCATGAGGTGAAGAGGGCTTTCATACTGGGAGGATGATCCTAGATTAGACAGCTGGGTTGTAATCCTCTCTTCTATTTTTACTATCAATAAAGCTCTTTGAGTTTTCCTCCATATAATCATGTATTTGTGAATCTTGTTATTTGTAGATGCAATTGTATGGTTAATGTATCTATGATCGAGATGCTTTGATAGTGTTTTGTTGCTTTGCCTCTATAGCTATTCTCTAAAGTGAGACAAGTAGGAGAAGAGTGGCAAGATCTATCAAGGGAGAGAGGAAACAAGCAAGGATCCAAGTGGAAGATACAGGTTAGTCCTCTTTGCTTCTCTCTTATCTATCATACATAAAGGAAATATTGAAGCACTTTGAATTGTTTGTTTCTAAGATAGCTACCCGTCTTAGTGGGACTAGCAGATAGAAAAAACACTAGTTTTCTCAGAAACAAAATGGTGACTCCACTAGGGAGGAATTAGTTTTTTTGTTTGTTACTGTTGTTTTCTTTATAAACTACAGACGAAGCCTGAATTTAAGCTAGCTAGCCTTTGAACTACTTTTGCTATGCAACTGCAAAGTAGATCAACGCTACTTCAGTCAATCTTCAGGTTGGTTTATGAACTGGACATCTAACTTACAAACATCCTAAGTGCCCTTGTGGTAGGTCAATAACCTCATAAGATCATACCCCTCAACTTTGTTTTTACTGTCTATCATAGCTTAGCCTAAATCACTGGACTTAGCTGCAAATTTTGAGCAAAAACCAAGCTCAGTTTCGTTTCCTGGACCATTGCAATGTCTGTAACTGGCAGCATGGATGCACCATACCTCCTATGTGTTTCAGGTGAGATGCATCCCTATTTCCCTTAAGGACAGGTGCGATGATTGAATGATATTGTTTCTATCTCTAGAATTTGGTCTTTTCCTCCTTGTTTTCAGCTCTATTAAGTAGTTTTGTTGCTTATGATCAATATACCATTGCTGAAGCCTTCTTAATTTACATTATTCAGCATCCATTGATTAGGATTTGTGAATGCTTTTTATGTATTTTTCATCATTTACAGTCCTCTTTTATCGAAAATAGCTTAATCGAACTGTCGTTTTTGATGCAAAGAAGTGTCGTAAATGTCATTGTCAATCGAAAAGAAGGGTGTTGTAAAGCCTTCCTCTTCTAGATAGTTGATTATACTTTCACCATTGTATTTGATTTGAATTTTCAATATTTTAAGTGTCGAAAGTAGTTTTCCGTTTGAAATTGAATGCGTCATCTTAGTCTTCCTTTCGTTTCGAAAAGAAATTGTTGAAGTGTTGCTTTGAAGAAAATAGTTCAGATCTGTACTTAGTTTTCCTTTTTGGCATTCTCACATTAAGGAAACAGAAAAACAAATACATGCATGTGCATTTGCATTTAAACTGCATGCGGAAAATGATTTAGGAAAAGTGCATTTAGTGTGTGCTCTCCACTCTTTGTTGAAAGAATCATACTCTTCTTTCCTTAGTAGCTAGGATTTTCATTGCTAAAAGAAAACAAATGACTGTTTATAATTTTAGATTGCATATTTAGGAATTTTACATCTACATCACATGGTGAACCTTGAAAGGAAAACTTCTTAAAAATATCAACTCTAAAATAAACATCAATGAACATAAAAATGCTTTGGAACCTAATGCACAACATCTAGAAGTCTAGGCTAGAGACGTATTCTGGTGTCGTAAAACCTGGTAACTATCATTTCCATCGAAGGTTGGGTGATTCCTCCTCTTTGATATGACAAGTGCCAGTACGGACTTGTGCTCCCCATACCGTCGAGTATATATTGGGAGACCACAATAGGGTGATATCCTTTATCCTTAGGAAGCTGTGTCTGCCACCTTATCGATCGAATGCACTAAACACATCATTCAAGAAGATTGACTGTCGTACGTAAAGTCCTTGGTAATTTCTCTTTAATTTACCACCAAGGTGTATATTGTAGTTTTGCGATTGGTTTGGTAATCCCTCTGTCTAGATCTCCAGAGTAGTCACTTTCATTCCTTTTCAACTCCTTAAAAGAAATGGTCCATCTGAGCACTTGTCACTTCAGACTCATTAAAAATCGATGGCGACTAGAGTCATCTTTAGCTATTTCCCAACTCTTAAAAATTGGAAAAGAAAAGTTGTGTCAAAGCGTCATAAAATTTATTTAATTCAAAATAACATTTTCCCCTTTTTAATTATGAGTTGATCAAGTAATCTGCAATCGTGGAAGAAATTCAATCAAAACCCCGTTGTTCACGGAGGCTAGCGAGACAACTGTCTTTGACCCCAGAAACGAAACCATTCTGGGTGAAACGATCTCGTTTAACTGAGTCCACCTCTCTTGGTTTATTTGAAACTTGTGTTTCAACATCATCAGAGACTATAGTTACTCTGATCATTTATGGTACATCTGCCTTTACAGAAAAAGCTCCACATTTACAAGAGGACATTAGAACTGATCCTAGTGTAACAGTAGACACCTCTATAGCTGAAATAGCTCCATCTAAAGCTGATCCAGAAATTGAAGTTTACTTACCTAAACATCTAGAAGTTGAGTTCCAAAATTTAGAAGGTGTAACCCCTCCAGTATCTGTCGTTGCAGAAACTATACCTTCTTCGGCTCCAGAAATATTTTATGGACCTGACAATCTACCTCTTCCACCTGGATTGATTGCTATAGAAGAGGTTGTAGAGGATCTTCCATCTAGTACTCCATTGCATTTTGGAGCTAGGATCCACTTATATCCTTCTATTCCTGAAGTTATTTGTTTTAATCATCCTTCATCGCAAGTTCATGTCGAATTGCTAGGAAATATTTTGGATAGGACTGTGTCATCTGATACAGCCGTAGCAAAACTTCCTGTTGCCACTTCAATGATGTTTGCTGGTATACCATTTGTCCCAACTAGTTATCAACTGCTAGATGGAGTCCACCCAGGGACTGTTTCGACGACATGGTTTGTTCCCGTTGGTTCTTTCGGGACCCTATCTAGCATTTCTTATGTTGAAGCTCAACAAATTGATCTTGCATACCAATTTCAATTTGGGTATCCCAGTCTTCAAAGGCCCATATATCTTTTGAACACTGGATTACCACCATACAGGGGGCATTGTTCCCTCCTTGAGAACAACCATATGAGAGCTCACAACAAAATTCAGGTCAGTCAAACTGGAATTACATCTGGTGTTTGGATACCAATACTGCCTCAACAACCAAGGGTTGTATATTCAATACAACCAACCCAACCTGTGTCAAATATTACCACTACACCTGCTATTATGACTGTGTCACAAGTACAAGCACAGCTTGTTGTATTTCAACCTCAAATTTCTCAGGTTGCAATACAACAGCCTCTTGTCTCTACGGCTCCGTCACAATCTCAAATTAGTGCTTCCTTAACCAAAATGAATCAGGCTCAAATAGGTGTTATCACCCCGAATCTTGGTCAATCATACGATATTTGGCAACATCAAATGGTTCAACAACCATGGCTAGTGCAATATCAACAACCCCAATTCCAGCAAGTTTACCGAGGACCTGAGGAACAAGGAACTTTAGACAATGGACAACTGCATTTTCAAAACGGTTATCAACAACCATTCTATACTGGTTATGTCCATCAACCTTATCAAATTTACCAACATCAGATACATTATGCTGGTATGCAAATACCCACTGCTCAGGCAATTCCATCTTATACTAGGTATGCTTCGCCAAACTTGAATCAATAGTTTCCCTTTGTAGCAACTCTAGAATTACTAGATTTGAACCAGTTAACGAATGATCCAATTACTTACGCCCCTTGGTGGCCAACGATTCCTCATAAACTTTCCTTATATATTCCTAAATTCAATGGAAATTTGAGCGAAGATCCATCAAACCACGTAATGACTTTCCATTTTTGGTGTTCATACAACACCCTCAATGAAGATTCGATTAGGCTTCGCCTTTTTCAGCGAATGCTAACTAATCTGACAGCGAAATGGTACATCGAATTGCCTATATCTTCATCCAATAACTTCAGCGCCCTTTTCACTACCTTTTTAACCCACTTTCAGTTACCCATAAGGTACGAAATAGAGACACAACTCCTTACCAACTTTAAACAGACAACAGCCACTCACATATCTGATCATATTCATGAGTGGCAACGTCGTCATTGAATGATAAAGGCATATATTCCTAATCTTCTTCTAGCTGAGTGGTTTATTAAGTCATTATTAACTTCTATTACAAAATATGTGGCAAAAGGAGGAGTTGTCATTGAAGAGCAACTCATTTCTCATGCACAATATTTGGACTTGATCTATACTCAGTCTATCACACTCTATGACAAAATCCCTGACACTCCTAGACTAGAATTTTTCTTTCCTCCCCCTCCTAAATCAAATAAGTACTCTCATGTCGATGATGGCGTGATTGGTACCTCAAGTACGCAAACCGCAAAGGCTCAATCTGGTAAATCCCTTGCAATTTCTAGTAAAAAAACAAATGATAAACTTCTTGCCTCAGAGGTTAATGCTGTGTCATCCAACAAAGTCAAAGAACTGAAGCAACCAGGGGGAAAGAAGAAAAGGAAAGACAAAAATAAGAAACAAGAAGATTCAACTCATGAAAAATCTTCTGAAACCCTGTTGGGAAAAAGAAACCTAATCAGCCATGTTTCATATGTAATGAGGACCATTATACAAAAAAATGTCGACATCGAGCTGAGGTCAAGAAATTTTTAAAAATTTCAAGCACCTCTGCAGTATTGATTGATCCATTTCTAAACCCAGAAACTAATCTGGTTGCTATCAATCATGCTTCCCCATCCCAAATGCTTATGTTATCTGTCTCGAAGCAGAAAAATGATGCTTTGATATCTACAAGGAATAAAGATTATGAGAATCCATAGATGTCAAACAACAAGGCTACAAATCAACCCGGTAGTTCGACAACAACTTCGTCAGAAGTTGTGCCACCCATCATTCCTAAGCTAACAATAAAGCTGCCAAAGGGAGTAGTACATAAATTGACATTTAATCCTTGTGCTCAAGCTGCATAGAATTATAATATAGTAGAGGATCTAGCTTAATCACTATCCACTATGTCAACACTTGAAGTACTGCAGAATTGCCCCTCCCAAAATCAACTTTATTATCAGCAATAGGTGGGATTGACCCAACGGATTCCAATATTGTGGCCTTTAACCAAAATGGATATGAACCTCAGTTACCGATCCAACTCACTTTCCTTATATAGGTAAAAGCCCTCAACAAAACTGTTCATCAAACAATCATTGATGAGGGCACATCTACCTATATTATGTTAATGAGTTGATGGAAAAATTTAGGCTCACCACCCTTGTCACGATCATCAATGACATTAAAAGCATTCGATGGAAGAACATACACGCTGAATGGGATATTAAGTAACTTGCAAGTTGAACTGGGGGGAAAAACAATAGAAATTGAAGTCGAAGTTATCGATGGAAACCTTGATTATAATATCCTACTGGGAAGGCCTTGGATTTATGCTATGGTTGTTGTTGTGTCAACATATTTTAGAAATATTGCATTTCCCTTCCAAGGTGGAATTACAATCGTTGACCAACTAACCTTTTTCCCCAATAGTTCACAAGCTACAGGAATCATTCCAATGATCCATGGAAGCTCTCAATCACTTCAAAATGTTAGAGTAGGCCTCCTAAAAGACCCTGCCTTAATGGGTACTTTTCCCCTCCTGCCTCCGAATAATTTGGCAGAAGTGGCCATGGTGGAAACCTTTCATATGGTATCTTCTACATCATCAAATATTAAGAATATTTTTAACATTTTGTTAGCATGGATCATCACCAGGTATTGCCCCCAAGCCCCATAGAAATTTTGTAGCAATCAATTTTTTGGGCCTGGGCAGCAAACCCAAATCAACACTCATCAAGTGTTTGGATAGATAGGTCTCTAGAATATGGCACCTCTTCAAATCCTTGGTCACGTATACATTCTACAGACAAAGGAATCATTCAGTCAATAATGATAGAAGAGGCACCATGCGAAGATTACCACCATCATTCCCATCTTCGAGATGAAGACGAAGATTATTCTAGTGATCTTAATCATCCTTTAGTTTTTTATTTTCTATCAAATACTGTAAATACAGTGGATTCCGAGCGAAATCTATCCAATATTAAAGAGAATATCACAATAAATATCTCGACCAAACCAAATGTTGTAGAGAATATTCATGTTGGCAAATCTTGTTCTTCTTCAGAACCGGAAATATACTATGCTCTCTTTCACGAATTCAGAGATGTCTTTGCATGGTCATATGAAGAAATGTGAGGCATTGACTCGAGCATTGTTGAACATGAAATCAAGATGTATCTAGATTTCAAACCAGTATGGCAACAACTTTGACCAGTTCACCCAAAGAAAGTCATTGTCATTAAGGCAGAAGTTGAAAAACTTCTACTTGCTAGTTTCATTTACCCTGTTCCTCTAACTGATTGGGTATCGAATATTGTTCCTGTAATGAAAAATCAACGAAATATTAGAGTGTGCGTTGATTACAGGGATGTAAATCAAGCTTGTCCAAAGGACAAATACCCTACACCCTTCATCAACCAGATAATTGATGAATGTGCTGGATGCGAAATCTTTTCATTCATGGATGGATTTTCCAGATACAATCAAATAAACATCCACCCACATGACCAATTGAAGACTGCGTTTATATGTCCGTGGGGCACATTTGCATACCGTAAACTAACTTTCATTTTAAAGAACGCAGGGGCAACTTTTCAGAGGGCAGTGAACTACACCTTCCATGACATCAAACACATCGTTCAACCATATCTCGATGATCTACCAGCTCATTTGCGAAATCGAATTGATCATCCACAACATTTGAGAGCTATATTTCTACGTTGTTGACACTACAAGATACGACTCAATCCACACAAGTGTGTGTTTTGTTTACGTTCTGGTCATTTACTTGGTTTCATGGTTTCTAAGGACAGGATTTGACTCGACCCATGTAAGGTTTAGGCAATCACTGACATGCCTCCACCTTCAAATTTCCTTTAGATTCAGAAACTCCAAGGGAAAGCAAACTTTCTAAGGAGGTTCATTCCAAATTACACCGAACTTGCTAAAGCTTATACACGTCTTTTGAAAGAGGAAGTGCCCTTCGACAGGGATAAGGTTGCGCAAGCCTTCTTTGATGCTTTAAAGGATTCCCTAATAAAAGCATCATTAATGTACGCTCATGACTATCAAAAAGACTTTAACCTGTATCTCGTCGTAGAAGATACAACCATCGCAATGGTTTTAGTACAAGAAGACAATGGAAATGAACATCCTATTTACTATTTAAGCTAAAACTTAAATGATATAGAAAGTAAGTACTCCTATGTTGAAAATCTAGCTCTAACAGCTATTCAAGCAGCACAGAGAATTTCACAGTATATCCTCTTTCGCAAAACTACCATTCTGTCAGATTGCAACCATATGACTTACATTCTGTCGCGTCAATTACTAGGGGGCAAATATTCAAAATGGATAACCATTTTTCAAGAGTTTGATTTGGAATTCACAAAATCCAAACCAAATAAATCTCTAGTTTTCACGGAGTTACTATGTGACCTCCCATCGTCGTCCAATGATTCAACATCTAAAGCATCAATCGTGGATGAATCTCTTTTTCTGATATCGCCAAGCGATTTGTGGTATGGAGATATACTGATCTATCTCCAAACCCAGACCTTTAAGCCTAACACCTCTCGCTCTGAACAACAACGTACTCAATACCAAGCCAAATACTACATGATCGTCAGTCATACACTTTACTATCATGGTGTCAATACAGTTCTGCGAAGGTGCCTCATGCATGAGGAGGCCGAAAAAGTCCTGAATGATTGTCATTCAGGTGCGTGTGGGGGGCATAAATCTGGTTACACTATGGCACAAAAGATCTTACAAGCTGGTTACTTCTGGGCTACTATATTCAAAGACTGCATAATCACAGTCATAAGCTGCCATGCTTGTCAGATCTTCGACTGCAGAACAAGACTACCCCCCGCACCGTTGCATCCAGTAGTTGTTGTTGGGCCATTCGGCAAATGGGGCATAGATTTCATGACATGTAACCCCACCTTGGCTGGGGGGCATGGGTATATCATAGTCCCAGTCAACTATTTTACAAAATGGGTCAAGGCAATGCCTACATTAAAAAACAGTGGCGAAACAACTAGTCTTTTCTTTTTCAATCATGTAGTCTTTAAATTTGGTGTTCCACAAGCGATAGTCACAAATCATGGATCACATTTTCGCAATAATATGATGGTTGAATTGGCTACCAAATTAGAACTATCCCATGATAGTTCTACTCCGTATTATCCACAAGCTAACGGACAAGTTGAGGCCATCAACAAATTCCTTAAGTGCATGTTGCAAAGGATGATTGGAGTCCACAAATGGAATTGGCACTTAATCCTATACTCAGATTTGTGGGCATATAGGACATCAGTGAGAAATGCAACTGGATTTACACCCTTTCAGTTGGTGTATGGCCTGGAAGCGGTCTTACCAATTCAGTGTGAAATTTCATCTCTCAAGCCTGCAATCAATCTACTTCCCGAAACTTAGGAGGAAGAGGCCTGTTTCTTGGAACTGATCCAATTGGATGAAACCCACCATGATACCGCATTGGTTAACAAAGCTCACAAGAAACATGTCAAGGCACAATTTGACAAAAATGTCAAACCTCGTGTCTTCTCAAAAGGTGACTTGGTCTTACTTTATGACCAGGACTCTGATAAACTAGGAGCAGGTAATTTCGAACCATTGTGGATGGGCCCCTATATTGTTAAAAGAGTATTAGCAAAAGGAGCCTATGAGCTAGTATATTACAATGGGATTCCACTATCCCAACCCTGGAATAGGTTGTATCTTAAGTGCTACTATGCTTGATTAAGTGTAGTAATCTCTTTACAAATATGCTTTTGTTAAGTTTTTTGTTTTCATCAAGAGTTATCATTTTGGTTAGGTAATCCACTTTGCATTTGTTGCAAATGTCGAACTTATTGGAATCATTCATTGGATACGCTGATGGAGCTAGTCGTAGTACACGGAATCTATCTTCTACATCCAGGGACATTTTTGATCCAAGTGATGAGTTAGTGAGTTTCAAAGGGATATGTATTGGTCGATTAACGAACAACAATGCTGAATACAATGTTTTTATGGAGCTTCTCTCTGATGCCATCACACGTGGCATATGCCAACTGGTTGTCAGGCTAGATTCACAACTCGTCATCCTACAACTTACTGGCGTCTATTTTGTTCAGAATCAAGCTATCTATCGTATTTTCCTAAGGGTCAGGATTTTGGAGAGGCAGTTTGATTCTATTCAATATCAACACATTTCCATAAACCTAGACACATTAACTGATTCATTAGCAACTTATGTGTTGGATAGAAATTTGCAGCATTTATAAAAGGAAAAGCATTTCAATTAACATTTGCATGAGGATCACATAACTTAACTAAAATAAAAATCTAAAAATAAAAAATATATAACTATTTATAGTTTTTACAAAATGTTCTGTGTCTAGGAAAAAATTGGTCGTACAACCCAAAAAACTCAAGAATGCAGAAAAGCACCCTAAGCTAATGGTGCTGGTGATAGCAAGTCACTGCCTATGCAATCATACCTAAGATCCTAGTCCATCGACTCGTCACGCCAGTGGTATGGTGTTGTAATCTTAGAGGTAACTCGTTGGTCCTCACATCCTAAATACCAAGGGTGAGACCCTCAATCTAATCCTGCACCACTGCAAGGGTCTCCGCTATGTCCAGATCACGAAGGACAACCCTGCGTACAGCCTCTCCTACCAGAACAGCAGTTGCTATCCTTGGGCATGTTGTTGGTCACACTAGTCCAACATCTGCACACATATATGAGTTTGATTATTCTTGACAATATTTAAAAAACAAAACAAAATTATAAAAACCAATAAACAAAGATATGGTTAGATCATTTTTACCCATAACAACCCATTGCTCGCCAGCCAGTAACACCAAATCAAGTTCACCTCGGAAATCAATCCCAATGTATGGATACTCTACGAGGACCATCTCTTGATGGTTGAACCACTCAAAGAAGGCATCAAAGAATGAAATCTGTGACTGGCCAGTATGTTTGGCCATGAGATCAACCCATCTCTACATCCATGGTTCCCTCGGTGCTGGCAATCCTAGTGAAATGTATTGTGGCTACATCAATGGAATCCTCTCCAAGGTGAAAGCAGTTAGAATGGAGCCATCACAAAAGTTCTTGGATCTTCCATTCTTTACCTTGGAGAGCTATTCTTTTATAAATGGAAGTACTTCCTCACACTAGTTGAATACCTTTGGTTCCAGGCATTCCAGTGCATACTGCATATAAGATCTGTTGGCCAAATAAAGAGCCGTGCTACTAGCCAATCTAGAAAAGGTGAATAAAATGGTCCTCAAGGACCGATCAGTGACATCTCGGATACTTATCTTACCTTCCCTGCTTGGCTGAGATCCTTCTCTAAAAAACTAGTGAATATAATCCCTCACAGATTCACCCCCACGGGTGGATCCTGATAGTGAGAGAGGGGCACCATGCCTTGATTACCCAGTCAAAATGTATATATCCTCGACTGTCAAAGGAATGGATTTGCCTCTAATATGGAACACCTGGTTGATCGGATCCCATGCATTGAGAAGATATTGCAGCAAATTGATTTGTTGCCTCATGCTAGATATGTGGAAGAATTTGAACAAGCCACAGTTTCGTAATCCAATAACCGTACCCAGATCATGTAAGGCAATCATGTCCTCTTCTTCATGCTCACATTCACGCCATGTAATGACCATCTTGATCCGATGAATCTCTGAAACACAAACAAAAGTTGAATTAGGATCCTGATTTTGGCAAAAACAGGCAAAAACCATGAAAAGCATGGAAAGCCAGAAATGTTGGAACTATCAGAACTGCTGGAAAAGCCAGAATTGCTGAAAAAGACGGAACTACCAGCAACTTCCGAAACAGTCAGAGCATCTATCTCCAAAGGAAGGCATCATGATGTATGAGATCATGGGTAGCATAATAAGTAGCATGATGATATGAGCATGGGCAACATAATGATGCATGATGATATGAGCATGGGCAGCATAATGATGAATGAGATCATGAACATGGGTAACTTGATGATGAATAAGACCATGGAAGATGCAACATGATTAGCAGCATGAAGATGAGAGCATCTTAGTCATCAAGGTTCAACACATGTGACAGTACAGCAAGGTCTCACATGGTAATGTGCAGCAAATAGACGAGATGCAGCACTATGATAGGTGAACGAGTCACCTTAGAGAATCAGTTGAAGCAATATGTCTTCAACTGATCTCATGTCGATATCAAAAATAAAAGTGATTGACTTCTATTGTAAATATACTATCTCTGTCACTTTCCCTGTTGAACTTTGAAGAACATAAAAGAAGAATTGATCAAGGGTTTCCCCACACTAGGGTTTGTCCCTGGCTAGTGCCACATCTTGTGTCCTCTTATCTTGTTTTGTCTTCTACAATTTATATTTATGTTCTATCTGTAATTTACTTTATGCTAATGTGATTGTTAATGTGGAAAAGAAATTAAAATAAATTTGTCTAGCATAGAACATACCTAAAATTAACATCATCGCTATATCACAACCCTATCTGGGCATCTAGTGCAATGCTTACCTCAGGTCCATTCATTCAAAACCCAACCTCGCAACCGATGGTGCATTCTGTAGTTACTTGAATCCCAGTGCAACCCATCATTCTAAATTCTCTTGTTTCGTCGGTCCAAGTAACCTATACGGTTCAATCGACGATCTTGAATCATGTCTCTATCAATTCTTCAATCCCTTCAGTAAGTGGATAGGATGTGCCACCACCTGGGGGGAAAAGTCTAAATGTTTCTATGACGTCTAGTACAACTAATGTGAATGGCTCACAAGCTCACATGGTTGGGATGAACCAGCCCTCTTCGGGTGTCAGTCTAAACCTTGTTGGTCTTGTTGGATCGAGTAATGTCTAGTACCAATAGCTGAACCCTATTGGTCTGTTTGGGTCAATTCACATCCAATACTAGCAGCCTAATATGGCTGAGGTTCAGTACCAACCTCCTTATGTTCCATATGGTTCACCAACGATGGTTAATCAGCCCTACATCCCTAAGTATGGACCTTATGTCTAGCCTGGCCCATCCGCCGTGCCTAGTGGGTATGGCTAGATATAGTTCGGGAACTTTCAAGGTGTCATTTTGGGAACTATTCAAGTACCCTTGCAGTAGAAAGGACAGTTTCTATAGTAGCAAGGGTAACCTTTGTTGCAGTAAGGGCCATCCATGTAGCAGCAAGGCTAGATGATGCCGCAACAAGGACAACTGGAACAACTGCAGGGGAAACCCTCGCAACTGTTGCACAAAACCATGGAGCCGCAAGTGTAGTATGTGTCAAAATCCTCCAAGCCTATGCCTTTGCAAGGTCAACCTCTATAGCCATAGGGACAACCTTTATAGTGGCAAGGTCAGCCCTTGCAGCATCAAGGTCAACCCGAGCAGTAGTAACCCTTATAGTCGTATTAACTGGGTCAACCTTTGCAAGGGCAAGGTCAAGGTCAATTCCTACAGCAACAGGCACAAAATCCTTATGTCAAAGGGCAATAGGTTCAACATCCTTTTCTCCAAGGGTAGCAAGTCTAGAATCCTTATGTCCAAGGGAAGCAAGTGAAAAATCCTTATGTCCAAGGGTAGTAGGTCCAAAACCCTTTTGTCTAGGGGCAATAGGTTCAAAACCCTTATGTTCAAGGACATCAGGTCCAAAATCCATATGTCCAAGGCCAGCAGGCTCAACAGCCTTTTGAACCATATGTTGCTTATCAACAGCCTATGGATAGACAGTTTCAAGGCTTTCAAGGTCAGAATCCTCCCTATGAGAAAGGTAACCTACAATGGGGGGGAAAAAAAATGTTGTATGGGAAAAACCCTCCACTATAGGGACAAAATCCTTACTAGTAGGGATGGGTCCCACTAGTTGGGTCCCCTTATCGACCTCAAATTCCTTTCAATACCCAATTGTCATTCTTGGCTACATTAGAATTGCCATATGTGTTTAGACTCACGAATGACCCCATTCTTCATTTGCCATACTGGCCTCGAGTTCCATTCAAGATCCCAAGCAATTGTCTGAAGTTTGAAGGAAAAGCGAAAGAGGATCCATAAGCCCACATGATGACATATCACCTATGGTGCTCCTCGAATTCATATGTTGATGATTCCATTCATCTTCGGCTTTTCCAACGAAATCTTACAGGTGCTGCAGCCAAGTGGTATATCAATCTACCTTGAAATACCTATCATGAATTTAACACTCTCACCATGGCCTTTCTCACACATTTCTAGTTTCTATTTCGCTATGAAACTAGCACCCATCTGCTAACGTCACTCAAGCAAGACATAGCGACCCACATCGTCGATCACATCCATGAATGGAGATGCAGGTGTCACCTAATTAAGTTTGAGATTGTTGATCAGTTGTTGATTGAGTGGTTCACCAAATCATTTGTCAACAAAATTACTCAGAACATTGTTATGGGTGGATGCATCACTGAGGAATAAGGAATCACGCATGCCCAGTATCTAGACCTTTTCTATTCACAATCTGGAACATTATATGATGTTTTACCCAATGTGCCTAGACCATCATCAGATCTCACAAAATATAAGTCTCCAGCTACACCTCCTATTGATGGAGTAATTGGTTCAGTGACTCAGGCACCTACAAAATCTTCTTCCAAATAGAAGTTAGTCTCCAACACTACTCCCAGTGACTCCTCTCATAATTCATCTGGTCCTGGTAAAACCTCAAAGGTTCACGTTGTCCAGTCTACTGCAGTCGACAAATCATCTAAAGATAAGAAGAAAGGAAAAGGCAAGGGTAAAGTTGATGCCTTGAAATAGGGCCTTCCTAAGTCATCTACTGGTGATGCTTCCCAACTGAAGCCCAAATATCCATGCCTCATCTGTGAGGAATATCACTATACTAAGAATTGTCCCAGACGATTCGAAGTTAGTCATTTTATCAAAGGGGACCTATTTGTTCTGAAAGAGCCCTTTCTGTCCCAGCAAACCCAAATGGTACACCAACCTCAACCATCCGCTTGCTCAGGTTCACAAGTGTTCATGATGAATACACTAATTAACGTGGCTACTAGGTCAAAACATTATCAAATTTCTTCCCCAACAACAGGGAAAGAGAAAGAAGGTACCCCTTCTTCTTCTACCCTGTTCAATTCTGGTCCTCTCCATATAGAGCGATCTAATCTTGATTCTGCCATTCGAACACCTTCTTGAGGTGTGGTACAAAAGTCCTCATACAATCCAAACACTTGAGCCACTCAACATTATAACATTGTTGAGGATTTGGCTCAAGCACCATCAACTATGTCTACTCTCGAGGTCCTTCAAATCTATCCTGCTCAGTGGAAATCATTACTTGGGGGTATTGATCCAACTAAATCTAATCTCATTTGTTTTGACCTGGAAAACCACATTCCGCATTCACCTCATCAAATTTCCTTTCTCATTCAAGTAATCATAAATGAGAAAACCATTCATAGGATTGTCATCGATGAATGTGCTTCTACCTACATCATGTATGTTGCTTGTTGGAAGGAAAATGGTTCTCCTACTCTAAACCAATCCCCTAACACTTTGGAATCTTTTGACGGAAGTGATTCTCAACCATTTAGTTTCCTTCCCAACCTTGCCATTACTTTGGAGGGCAAGACAATACACATCGAAGAAGAGATCGTTGACGCTAATCTTAACTACAATTTTCTACTTGTACAGAGTTGGACCCATGCTATGCATGTTGTAGCCTCCTCCCTTTTTCATGTGATTTGTTTTCCCCATCAAGGGAAGATAGTCACATTCAACCAATTGTGCTTCTTTGCCTCTTCGTCCTTAGATTGTAATGTTCCTTATGTAAATCACACCGGTGCTCCTTATGAGAGTGTGGGGGCAAGACTCTTTAAAGATCCTACCTTGATGGGTATTTTTCCACTCCCACCTCCTCATGTTGCCTCTATCAACATGGTCTCAGTCAAGTCTGATCCTTGGGTCATTCCCTCACCAGATATTGTTGATACAAGGGGAAAGGTTATGCCATTAAGCCATGTCAAAATTAACTATGCGGAAATTGTTTCGGCTTCACCTTCGGTATCCTGTGATTTCTGTGTTTCAAGAACATCCCTCGATGCATGTTCTCAATCCCCATGGCTTGGTTCTTTAGAATCCCATGATCCCTTAGCTGAGACTTTTCTTTATGACGAGAGTATCATGGAAGTAATTTCTCTGGAAGAAGTACCTGGTGTCATTGATAATGTCCATATTGGGGCAATTTGTTCTCCAGATGAGATCAAGCTCTATACTCATCTGTTCTAAGAGTTCCAGGACATTTTTTCATGGTCATATGAAGAGATGTCTATAATTGACCCAAGTATAGTCGTGCATGAGATTCCAAATTACCCTCATGCGAAGCCCGTTCGTCAATGGCTTTTGTCCAGTGCACCCTTGAAAAGCAGTCCCATTAAAGGTGAAGTTGAAAAACTTCTGGAAGCTGGATTTATTTATCCTATCCCTCTTATAGATTGGGTTTTGAATATTGTACCGGTGACAAAGAAACAAGGCACTATTCACGTTTGCATCAATTACCGTGATCTCAATCGTGTCTATCCAAAGGATAATTACCCCACTCCCTTGATTGAATAGATCATTGATGAATGTGCTGGGAGTGAATTATTTTCCTTTATGGATGATTTTTTTGGTTACAACTAGATAAACATTGCACCGACTGATCAAGATAAGATGACCTTTATCTATCTGTGAGGGACCTTCACATATAAAAAGCTCCCTTTTGGCCTTAAGAATGTTGGGGCTACATTTCAGAGAGTGATTTCTTATGCATTCCATGAAATTCAAAACATCATTCAGCCTTACTTGGATGATCTCCTTGCTCATTCTCGTAATAGCCATGATCACCCTGATTATCTCTAGCAGATTTTTCTTTGCTATAGACACTACAACATTCAGATAAATCCGCATAAATGTGTCTTTTGCATCGAATCCAGATGACTCCTCGGCTTTATTGTTTCGAAAGAAGGCAATTTCCTTGATCCTATTAAAGTTAAGGCCATTGTTAATTTACCCCCTCCATATTTGTCGCATTAACTGTAGAGACTGTAGGGAAAAGAAGATTTCCTCTGTTGTTTTGTATTGAACTATGTTGAGCTAGCTTTGGGGTTAACCTGGTTGCTCAAGAAAGGAATCCCATTTGTTTGGGATGAGGCTACTAAAAATTCTTTTGATTCCCTAAAAGTTGTCTTCATCAATGATCCTTTGTTGCACCCTCCAAACTATCATCGTGATTACTTCCTTTATCTAGATATAGCCTCTAGTACCATCTCTATGGTTCTGGTACAGGACGATGATGAAGGCAATGAACATATTATTTACTACCTCAGTTGCAACCTCCTCAACAATGAGACATGTTATTCTCCTGTAGAGAAGTTGGCTTTGGATGTTGTTTAGAATATTCAATGCTTTTAGCATTACATTCTCCTCCACACTACCGCTGTGATTTCCGAATGCAACCCCATGACCTACATCTTGACTTGTCAGTTGCTGGGGGGCAAGTATTCAATTTGGTGTTCACTTCTACCAAATCTAACAAATCACTAGTCTTCTCTGAGTTGATTTGCTCCCTTCCCTCTGCTTCTCTTCCTGTTGGTGCCAATGAGAAGCTCCCGGACGAGACCCCTTTCCTGATTAGCACTCTTGACCCTGATAAGGTGATATCGTCATGTACCTCTAGACATCCACCTTCTGGTTTGCGTTGACCAAGGATGATCACCAATGCATTCATCATCAATTTCAGCATTACCATCATTGGAGATACTTTATACCACATCAGTATCGATTCAGTTCTTCATCGTTGTCTCACTCTCGAGGAGGCTGAGAGAGTCTTGACTGATTTCCATTCTGGCACATGTGATGGTCACCTGTCTGGATATGCTACTAGTAAAAAAATCCTTCGTGCTCATTAGTTTTGGCCCTCCATCTTCAAGGATTGCATCCTTTCTGTTTGCAAATCCCATGAGTGCTAAATTTATTAGCAAAAAATGTGTGCCCCACCCGCTTACCTACACCCCGTTATTACCATTGGTCCTTTTTCCAAATGGGGCATCAAATCTATGACATTTAACTGAGGGCCATGGTCATATTATTGTTGTTGTGGATTATTTCACCAAATGGGCCGAACCGATGCCTACATACTCTACAGATGGTAAAAAGCTAACTCAATTTCTATTCAATCATGTTATTTCCAGGTTTGGAGTGCCTCAGGCCATTGTCACCGACCATGGCTCCCATTTTCGAGATTACATGGTGACTGAGCTTACTTCTACGTTGGGTTTGCACCACGATGGCTCAACCCCATATTACCCTCAAGCCAATGGCCAAGTTGAAGTTGTGAACAAAGTCTTGGTTACGATGCTTCAGCGTGCCATTGGGATGTGTTGAAGCCCCAAACATCGGGTCGACAACAAGGGGGATACCCACCCGGTCCGGACCTTGGTTGGCAGCTCCTTATTCGTTTGGTATAGTGCATCCGACTGGGGATGACGGGACCAGATTCCCGACCTTGGGTGTGTGTGTGTGTGTGTGTAGAGTTGAACTATGCTGATCTAAGTGGAGTTTAAAGCTAATCTAATTCAGACTCTTTAAACTAACTCTATACTATTGTAATCTAATGAGAAACAACACATCTAATCTACACTAACCTGGGGTGTATATCTTCTATTATGTGATCTAAAAGATTTCGAACAATAACTGGTAATAAAGATCATTCAGCTATCATAAGAATAGAAATCATTAAAGATAAACCACTTTGCATAAGAAGTTAGGAAAAATAGTTGTGAGTAGCGTATCGCATAATAAGTTATTCATATGTCAGACACAAACAATATGACTCCATCGTACAAAAGTGCCAAATGATAACCCATACATTCATATAATGACATATAAACAACTGAAACTATAAATCACTTAAAGAACATAAGCAATAATAGTCAAGAGATAAAAGTACCATTTATGACTGGTTCCACTCATAAGCTTCAAGCAACAATGATTTATTTCTCCTTGCTCTAACATCTACTAAGAGTACAGAAGTGCAACATCAGTAGAAGATATCAAACGCAAACATTAATAAACCTTGATCCATCCATTCATCAAAACCACCTCTGAGGGCGCAAAAGTGCATGTTATGAGGACGAGTTTTTGACAAATCTCTGGACCGTTCTCTAAATGCCTGAGCAGGGTTTAAATACTGCTAGCTAATTAACTTGATTACATAAATTTAGGATCTAGTTTTCAAATGACCGTCCTTCTAATAAAGAAAATTATTTCTAAAATTAGATCTGAATTTGAACTATTTTTGTATTTGCTCCTTAGTGCTGTAAGCGTGCAGCATTCACCTGAGAAGAGTGGGTTGGTTGCTTTCCCCTTTCGTGTGTGCTATAAAAATAGAAGTAACAAGAGTTGGCACAACTTTCTAGTAAACTATAAGATATTTTATAGAATCTCCCGCTGACTTGATGTATACTTGGAAATAACTCAAGTTTCCCTTAGACTGGTTCTGCTTTTTCTATTTTGGTTTTTGTCTTTGCGGATGACTTGATGAGTTAAAAGAATTTACTTTCTGAGCAATTCTCTGGATTGAAAACTGCCTCTGTTCTTCATGGCGGGCTTTTTGGCGTGTAAGTTTCAGGTCTTCTTGTAATCATGCTGCTTTTGTGTGCCTTTAATTCTGAGCTTCAGATAACCTATCGGTCATTAGCATCTGTTGAGTGATACTCTGGAGTCTATGGTTCTATCGCATGCGGTGCCTATTTCTGAAGAGATCTCTTCTGTGTCCTTCGAGCATTTGCGCTTTCCCCTTTTCCTTAGATATTTCCTGCAAAATTGCTCCATGTTATTTCCTGTTTTATAGTTTGTGTCAAGAAAAAGAGTAATGGAAATAAAGATTGACATGAAAGCTTTAGATCTTGCGTGTGTATAATTATGACATTCAAAGTGAACTGACTCTTTGAAAAACGAAAAGCAGCCATTCGTACAATCATTAATTTCCTTTCTTAAAGCGTGCGTTTAATTCTGATTAATGGGTAGCTTTCCTTGAATACCGCACCGAGGAAATTCGCACTCATCACAAATCGCAGATCGCAGATTTGTGTTATATTATTGTGGCATCACAATATCAGATCATCGCAGATCGCTGATCATAGATCGTTGATTTGTGTTATTGTGTGCCGCTTTACGCGATGTTGCGATATGCGATGTCGCACATCGGCCGTCGGGGATTTATTAAGTTTCTTATTTAAGGGCGTTTATGGTGAATGAAATGCGATGAATTTCGCATCATTCCTTCATAGTTTGTTATGCCCATAAAAGAAATGTTTCCTTGCTTTGCTGCGATAAAATTCTAAGGAAAAACAAAAATGTTCATAGAGATGTTTGTTTGAATTTTTTACGAAGGGTCCCCTATTTGCTTGGTGTTATTGCTAATATCAAACAAAAGAGGGGGGTTGTTGGTGGCCACAACAATGGCGATTCACTGGGAAGAACTAGTTATCTCTGATTTTCTATTGAATTTCAACTTCTGAAACAAAATTTTTTTCATAAGTCTAAACTTTGTTATGGACAGGTAGAGTACATTATGTCTTATCCTATCAATGATACTTTGTTTCAACCTTTCTCTATTCCAATCGTTTGCTTCCTGAGGTTTAGCCCTTGTATTTACGCCAGCCATTACTTTGTCCTTTTTAAAGATAAAATGAGGTCATCTCTACTATGCCGGCCTTTTTTAAAATATGCTCATTTACCATAGGTAGAGCCTCTGCTACCAGCAGGCGTCCATATCCTCGACAGGGTTACCTGTTACCCAACAATGATCCTTTATCCTGCTTAAGGCTATCTACAACTTTTTTAGAGAAAAACCCATTTGATACTTTTTCTTTTTTTTTCTCTAAAGAACAATGTCTTGGTTTGGTGGCCAAATTATGACACAGTCATTCACTTGATTTACACTTTTGCTGAACAAGCTGGCTCGTGATGAGACCCCT
Organism: Pinus taeda; assembly: GCA_000404065.3. Lineage (NCBI taxonomy): Eukaryota > Viridiplantae > Streptophyta > Pinopsida > Pinales > Pinaceae > Pinus > Pinus taeda. The sequence goes on along the minus strand of APFE030937458.1, from coordinate 32,959 downwards.
TGTCTTTTGATTGCAACAATTTTAAGTCGTTGCTTTGTTTTGGTGGATAGTATTGGCAAAGTCAGCAAGTTATAATATCTGTGATCATGATAAACTAGCTCGTGATGAGACCTCTTATTCTTTGAGACATAGTGTTTTCTCGGATTATTTCTCTGAATTCTGCGATTTCCTTTAGCAGGGAGGAAACCATTGTTTTTCCTTAAGAAAGTTCTGGACGATAATAATAGAGTTTGGAAAATAGCATTTTTACAGAGAATACTCATTTTACTATTGATACCTTTCATTGTGTTGATATAAAACAAGTTTTTTGCCAAAGGTTGCTTTCATAAAAAAAATTTGAAGTCGGAACTAGTATCATATCTAGGGTAAAGTTGGACTCTATCCGTCAATAATAAAGGTCAGTTTTTTCGAAAACTTTTTACTGTTTGTACAAGTGAAAAATCAAAATCTAACAGAGGATTTGGTGTCCATTTGAAGTGAACTCTTGCAGTAACCATCTACAACTAGTTTTATTTCTAAGAAGAAGAAAAAAAACAAAAAGCTATCCTACAAAAATTTAGAAGAGTAATCTTCTATGGAAAGTATATTTTCAGGATTTGTCCATTAACAGGCAAAGAATCCTTTCTGCCTGCTAAATCCTGCAACACAAACTTTGATGGGCCTATGACTTCTACAATCTAAAAAGGACTAAGCCACATTTTCTGGAATTTTGTATGTTTGCCCTTCTCTTCGTGAGCCTTATCCCATTTCAAAACTAGATCTCCTATTTGAAATTTTTTTTCTGGTCATTATGCTTGAATCAAAAGAGGATTTTATTAGCGCTTGGTGATGAGCATGGGTTTTCTTAGCTTGTTCTCGTTTTTCTTCCAATTTAATTATTTCCATTTGTCTTAGTTGTAAGGAAGAAGTAGATACTTCATCGATGTATTGTACTAAAGACAAGGAGGGAATCATTAAGTGCATTGGAAGAACCACTTCCCTCCCATAAACTAAGTTAAAGGGAGAAGTGCCTATTGAAGCTTTCTTCGTTATTCTATCTGCCCATAAAGCATTTACCAAGGTTTTGTGCCAATTCTTCTGGTTTTGGTCAATGGTTCTTTTAATAATCCTGATTAAGTTCTTATTTGTTGACTCAGCCAATCCATTTCCTTGTGGATAGTAGTTGGCCGAATATTTCAGTTTGAACCCTCTTTTAAATGCGAAATCAGTCATTGCATTCCCAGAAAAGTAAGAAGCATTATCAAATATTAAAGCTGTCGGCAATCCAAACCTAGTGATTATAAATTGATCTATGAATTCAATAATGTTTTCAGAATTAGCTATCTTGAGAGGTATCGCTTCTACCCATTTAGTAAAATAATCAGTTGTCGTGAGGATGTACCTATGCTGCTTAGAAGAGTGAGGAACGAACTCACCTATTATGTCCAAGCCCCATTGACTGAATGGTTGATCAATGTTTACCGACTGTAGTGGCATGGAAGGTTTCCTTTGTCTCCCTGCAGTAGTTTGGCAGACTTGGCATTTCCTCACGTAACTGTGTGAGTCTTTGAACAGTGTGGGCCAATAATACCCCGCACGCAAGAACTTATGTGTGGTAGCATCTCCAGTATAATGTCCGCCTGCAGGCCCATCATGGAGTTCCTGCAAAACCTTTTCGGCTTCAGTTTTCTCAAGACACCTAAGAAGCACAGAATCATAATTCCTTTTGAACAGAACATCATTTATGAGCTAATATTGTTTAGCTTTCAATTTCAGGGCTCTTTTCATGGTGTGATCCAGGTGTGCTGGAGCATACCCGTTTTTGAGATAATAAATGGTGTCAACGTATAATGATTCTATATCATTTAGGCTTACCTTATACGTTTGTACTTCCTCAGATGAACTTGCCGAAATCTGCGACGCTCCAGCCAACATTTTGTAGAAGCCTTGACCTCTCACAATGCTTGCTGGTTTGAATTCAAGGTCGTATTCTTGTAAAGCAGTGATCCAATTTGCTCTTTTTTCACCCACATCTTTCTGTATTAAAAGATTTCTTACCACTAGAAACGGTACTATGACCTTGGTATGGGTTTTAAGTAAGAAAGGTTTGAAATATTTGATCGCTTTGAAAACGGCATATGCCTATTTCTCTACGTCTGAATAGTTGAGTTCAGCACCTTGTAAATTAGAGCTAAAAAATGCGATTGGAGCTTCTGCTTTCTCTTGATTTTCTTGAGTTAGAATCGTGGCATATGATTTCTCTGAGGCGAATGTGTATAAGATAAAAGATTCTGAAAAATTTGGGGTTGCTAAAGACAGAGCATTAATGATAGCTTTTTTGATCAGATTGAAGGCTTCGTGCTCATCTATACCCCATTTGAAATTTGAATTCTTTTTAATCATGGTTTGCAAAGGAGAAACAATTCTTGAAAAATCTGGGACAAATCTTTTCACAAAATTGATTTGACCAAGGAAAGATTGCATGGCCTTTTTATTGTGAGGTAGGGATATTTCGGAAATTTCTTTGGTAATATCGGGTTCAATATGAATACCAGATTTTGATACTATGAATCCTAGAAGTTTTCCTTCACTTAATGCGAAAAGATATTTCTTTGGGTTAAGTGAAATTCCATACCTTAAACATCGTTGAAAGATTTGTTTCAAGTCTCTGAGATGGTCGCTTCGCTTCTTGGAGTACACTGTTATATCATCCAAATAAATCGCTACGGCCTTATTGACTAAACCCTTGAATGAGATGTCCATAGCTCTTTGAAACGTAGCGCCGACATTGATCAAACCGAATGGCATCTTCCGATATGCATATGTGCCCCATTTGGTTCAGAACGTGGTTTTTAACTGATCATCGGGATGTACTAGCACTTGGTTATATCCTAAAAATCCATCCAAAAAAGACATTAGTCTGATCCTGCTACTCCCTGTAATATTTGCTCCATCGGAGGGAGGGGAAAATTGTTTTTCTGACAGGATTTGTTGAGATTTCGAAAATCGATGTAGATTCTAATATCTCCGCTTTTCTTTCTAACGGGTACCATATTGGAGACCCATTTGGAATGTCTAACGGGGAAAATTATCCTAGCCTTTAATAAATTATTCAGCTCAGTCTTTATTTGGTTTTCTAGATTGGGGTGGATTTTTCTGAGTTTCTGCTGGACAGGTTTTTCATTGTCAATCATAGGGATAGTATGTTGGATAATGGAAGTGTTGTATGTCTTCAGCTCATCGTAATTCCAGGCGAAAACATTTTTGTATTGTCTTAAAAGACGAATGTATGCTAGTTTTTCTTTAGGGGCTAGGTCGTGGCCTAGATTAATGTTTTGTGGTTTATCATCGGTTCCCGGGTTTACTGATTCGTAGTTCAGAGTTGAACTGTAGAGCTTAGAATTAGTAGACCTTTTAAACCGATTTTTCAAATTGTATAAGTCTTCCAAATTAACCACTAATTTAGGTATAGCATTATCAGTGCTATTTTTTTGTATTTGTCAATCATGGTGGTCTTCGTCAATTATTTGATTGGAGCAGGATCCTTCAGAGGTGATGAAATTTACAATATCAGGATCGTCATTGAATACTCTCCAATTTGTAATGTTGTCAGGGATGGACGGTCTAAAGATTAATTCTATCGAGAATCTATCTGGACTAAAATCTTCGGAGGGAATGAGTCTAGAGGCTACGTTGACTAAAAGGTCTGCGCTTGCGTTTTGAATTCTTGGGATTGAGAAAATATTGAATGCTATGAAATGCTCAGTCAGATCCTGTACTAGAGATTGATAGTATTTCAAATGACTTGATAGGCAATGTATGGTGTTACGTACCTGTTTGACCACAATCTCAGAGTCTCCAAAGACTTGAAGGTACTTGACGTTCAACCCAATTGCTTTGTATAGGCCCTGCACCAAGGCCTCATATTCTGTTGTATTGTTTGTGAAATCAAATTCAAGTCTGCACATAAGCATTGTCTTGTTTCCTTCTGGACTAATCAGAACGCATCCTGCTCCTGCTCCTTCGTTAGATTTAGAGCCATCAAAATATAATTTCCAAAACAAAGATGTATTTATAGGTTCTTCTACAAAATTAACACATTTTGAATTATCAGTTTGGGAAAAATTTCGACTTGGGACAAAACTGAATTTTCTAAGTAAGGTGATGTATGAGCATTGAAATTGCCGAGGAAAGAATCTACCGAGTAATTGCCTATGATGCTACTGTTGTATGCTATTGCTTCTCCCTCCAATTCTGTTACTATGTACTTCTGGTGTAACTCTCGTTCAACCTTTATTTGATTTGGTTTACCATTGTATGGAAACCACATGTGAGACCAGTCGGTTGAAAACTACCCATGGAGTTTTTCGGACCAATCCCTGCTAAGAATTAAGCCGTAGAATTCTGGGATATCAGCTACTAGAATGTCGATAACCTGACATGCCTTGGGGTTAGACAACAATCTTATGGTGACTTGATTAAGTTCACCAATCACTTCGACTTGAGATCGATCAAGCTGAACTATGCGCACTGCGGATTTTTGTGGTTGAAAGTTTAACTTGGCACATATTGATCTGGGTAAAATATTTGTTGAAGCTCCAGAATCTACCAAACAATTGTGCACGTTTTTATTGAAGATTTCATAAGTGAGCAGAAAAGGGGGAGTGTGAGATCTTGATCTTCCTCCAATCAAGGCGATGTCATTTGGGTCGATCTTATTGGCCGTGTTGATCGGGGGTCTTCCCATGTTGTGAGTAGCTACAACTGTAGGCAAAGATGTAGTAGGTACTGCGTGTAATTCTTTCATCATTATCTTCTGTTGATGTTTCAATTTGCTCAATTCATAAAGAGTGATATTAGCCCTAGTCTTTTTCATGTCATCAATAATATTGTAGTCAATTTCATCTAACACTATTAGTGTCCTTGATGGAGGTGTTTGATCTGGTTGGACTGGGCTAGATTGAGTCGCCTTAGCGGTCGTTTTCTTTGTTGTGACTTTTTCTTTTATTGTAGGGCTCGCGTCCTTCTGCTTAGGGGTAGTTTGGGAAGGATCAAGTTGGTTTTTGCTTCGTGTGCTAACCGGAAATGCTTCTTGATCTTCTTCTTGTGGGAGGATCAAATCCCACATTCCTTGTAGTTCCACAACTTCTTCATCATCGGTATGCCCTTCAGTGATTCTCTCTTCTTCTTCCTCTTCTTCGGATTCAACATTTGAGATAGCGTTGGGTGGTTTCGCATCCATTGAAGGGCCTCTTTTAAAAGTTCTGTAGGGCTTTTTTGAAGGAGTTTCTGCCACTTGTTTTTTTTATGTCAATCATCTCATTGGACATGGTCTTTAATACCTTCTGCAACCCTTCTAAATCGAAAGGATCTTTCGTCTGTTTCTTCTTGGGGTCTTCCTTGAAGGTGATCTTTTTAGATTTGCGTTCTTCTACTGCAGATCTTTTCTCCAAGGCTATAACGCGTTTCTCTACTGTTATTGCCTCTGTCAGGTTTTCAACTAAAGTTGTTTTATTTGCCCTATCTATGAAGACTGCTAAGTTTGATGGTAAGGCTGTGATATACCATTCACACCGTACTTCTTCGCTAGGTTTGGAAGAAGTGGGGATTTTGTTGAGGATCTTATTGAATCGTAAATTGAAATCTTTGATGGGTTCTCTAGCTTCGGCTTTAAGATTGGACAAGTCACTGATTAATGTTGCCGTTGATCTGTCATCACCAAATTTGGTGAGGAATTGATTTTGAAATATGTCCCAGCTTGTTATAGACCCGAAAGGTAATGAAAAGTACCATGACCCGGCTGTCCCTTGCATTGTATAGGGAAAAAGCCGGACAACACCATCTTCGTTGGTAACTCCGTTGAGATTGACAGAGAGCATGAAATTGTTAATGTGCTCTTCAGCTAGCATGCCTGCTTCTGGGTTGAATTTGGGTAGCCATTTCTCAGGATGGGCTGGTATTTGGCTCAGGGGTGGAGGCATTAAATCCGCTCCAGGGTTGTTCCATGGAGATTGGGCCATTTTTGAGCTGCTGGTAATTGCAAGTGAGGGGTGATCCTTGAGGATGGGAAGATGAAGATATTATGATCTTGGATGATTGGGGAAGAGGGGTTGTGGAAGGTGGATGAGTGGTTTGGAATGAAGATGTGGGTAGTTGACTTCGCGGTGAGGGGGTTGAGATGGATGATGTAGATGAAAGAGTCTCACTGTCAGACTGCAGTGATTTTTTCCTTGCTCTCTTCCTGGTGGGAAGAGGGAATTCAGTTGGCTGGATGTCAAATTTTCCGCTCTTTAACCTAGTTAGGGGATGAGCAGGATTGTACTGCGAAGTCACACTGCTTTGAGATTTATCAGACCCTAGTGTAAAAATAGAAAATCCCTGGAGTTTGTGAATAAGAGTTTGAACTTCAGGGGGTTCAATGGTATATTGGTCTGAAAGATTAGGGTATGTAGCAGCGGTTAATATTCGACCGACTTCTGATTCTGAATTTAAACATACTGAGGAAGTCGGGGAGTTGATGAGGGTGATTTACTCTCAGAATGGTATTTAGATTTTGATTTAGGTGCCATTCATAGTTCGGCCCTCCTTCTAGCACCAAATATGTTGAAGCCCCAAAAATCAGGTCGACAACAAGGGGGATACCCACCCGGTCGGGACCTTGGTTGGAAGCTCCTTATCCGTTTGGTATAGCGAGTCTGACTGGGGATAACGGGACCAATTTCCCGATCTAGGTGTTGTGTGTGTGTGTAGAGTTTGAATAATGCTGATCTAACAGTACTTTAAAGCTAATCTAATTCAGATTCTTTAAACTAACTCTATGCTATTGTAATCTAGTGAGAAACAGCACATCAAATCTATGCTAACCCGGGATGTATATCTTCTATTATGCAATCTAAATAGATTTCGAACAATAACTGGTAATAAAGATCATTCAAATATCATAAGAATAGAAACCATTTAAGATAAACCACTTTGCATAAGAAGTTAGGAAAAACAATTGTGAACAATATATCGCATAATAAGCTATTCATATCTCAGACATAAACAATATGACTCCACCATACAGAAGTGCCAAATGATAACCCATACATTCATGTAATAACATATAAACAACTGAAAACTATAAATCACTTAAAGAATATAAGCAAAAATAGTCAAGAGATAAAAGTACCATTTATGACTGGTTCCACTCATAAGCTTCAAGAAATAATGATTTATCTCTCCTTGCTCTAACATCTACTAAGAGTACAGAAGTGCAACATCAGTAGCAGATATCAAATGCAAACATTAATAAACCTTGATCCATCCATTAATCAAAACCACCTCTGAGGGCGCAAAAGTGCATGTTCTGAGGATGAGTTTTTGACAAATCTCCGGACCCTTCTCTAAATGCATGAGAAGGGTTTAAATACTGCTAACTATTTAACTTGATTACATAAATTTGGGATCCGGTTTTCAAATGACCGTCCCTCTGATAAAGCAAATCATTTCTAAAATTAAATCTAACTTTGAACTATTCCTGTATTTACTCCTTAGTGCGGTGAGTGTGCAGCATTCGTCTGAGAGGAGTCGGTTGGTTGCCTTTCCCTTTGTGCGTGTTATAAAAAATAGAAGTAACAAGGGTCGGCACCACTTTTTTGATAAACTATCATATATTTTAGAGAATCTTCCCCTGACTGAATGTATACTTGGTAATAACGCGAATTATTCTCAAACTGGATCTACTTTTGCTATTTTGGTTTCCTGTCCTCGTGAATGACTTGATGAGTCAGAAGACTTTACTTTCCAAGCAATTCTCTCGATTGGAACTTGCCTTTATTCTTCATTCCGGGATTTTTTGTCGTGTAAGCTTCAGGTATCTTTGTAGTCATGCTACTTTTGTGCGCCTTTGATTCTGAACTTTAGGTGGGCTATCGGTCGTTAGCATCCGCTGAGTGATACTCTGGAATCTGTAGTCCTATCGTATGTGGTTCCTGCTTCTGAAGGAGTCTTTTCTGTGGTCTCTGAGCATCGGTGCTTTCCTCTTTTCTTTAGATGTTTCCTGCAAAAGAAAAATTACTCCATTTTATCTCTTGTTTTATAGTTTGCGTAAAGGAAAAGAGTAAATGAAAAATAAAGTCTGATATGAAAGCTTCAGACCTTGCGTGTGTATAATCATGTCATTCAAAGTGAACTGACTCTTCGAAAAATGAAAAGTAGCCATTCGTACGATCATTAATTTCTTTTTACAGGCGCGCGCCTAATTCTGATTAAAGGATAGCTTTCCCTTGAATGTTGTGCTGAGCAAGATTTCGCGCTTCGTCGCAAATTGCAGATTTGTATTACAGCACTGTGGTATCGCCATATCGGATCATCGCAGATCGCAGATTGCGGATCAGAGATCACAAATCACAAATCGTGCATCGCGGATATTATTCATTGCATCTTACTCTATGCGGTTGCTGCGATATGCAATGTCGCACATCAGCCGTCGGGGATTTCTTAAGCCTCTCCTATTAAGAGCGCTTATGGTAAATGCGATGCGATGAGTTTAGCATTGCTTCTTCGTGGTTTGATACGCTTATAAAAGGAAGTGTTTCCTTTGCTTTGTTGTGATAAGATTCTAAGGAAAAACAAAAATATTCAAGGGGAATTTTGATGGATTTTTTACTAAGGGTCCCCCATTTGCTCGGTGTTGTTGCTAATACCAATCAAAAGAGGGGGGGTTGTTGGTGACCACAACAGAACCCTGGGAGATATGATGACCAAGTGGAATTTATTTTTATTCAATTTTCCTCCTTGCTAAAGAAACTTGAGCTTTTGAGCTATTTGTTGGATAATACCAATGGGGTTAGCATGTAAAAACATTAAGCAAAAGGGACAACTAAAAGGACTAACTTGAGAGAATGATTTGTCCCTTTGGATTCAACCATTGGGATCCTCACTATGAAAATTTTTCTTGATATTATTGATAACTTGTTGATAGACTGTTGTCAGGGGATTTTTTTATAGGGATAGGAATCCCAATATTTAATGTTAAACCACTTCTCGTTGCACAAAAATTACATAATTTTTGAAATGGATGAAAGGAAATTTATCATATTCTTTCTCTCTTAATGCATTAAAAAATAATCTAGGATGACGTTAACCTTTCAACTATCATAGTTGATTCCCCCAAAGGAGTAGGGTGTTTTCAACAAACTACAAATGGTTCATATGCTTCACACCTCTAGTGAAAATAAGTCCACTATTGTTGTTAGATATCCATTTTAGGCTTCGACTTAAACTGTTGTGCCTACTAGACAATTTGTCACAACATATCTACTCAAATATATCATAAAACCTGAAATCTACACTATGATGGTTTATTTCTCATTTGATTTATGGATCTGTCAATTGTTGTTTATTGTGTATAGAAACAATTTATAATTATGTAGGAAATACAAAGCAATGAAAAAAGTCTCACAAACCACAAATTAACACAAGATACAACCTAGGAAACCGTTTTGGGAGAAAACACAACAAGAAGGTGAGGCTACTTTGTTCTCTTTCTTTTAATGGAAAATGGATACAAGTAAAAATATGTGAGGCCTATGGCCCGTGGGCTGCTATAATGCACAAATCCTCTTTGTTTTCTCTCTCCCTATCGACTCTCAACTACTCTACTCATCTATGGAACAAAATGCACTTGAATAGAATGGAGCCCCTTTTCCTCCTAGTGGTCTAGTTATAACATAGCCTGATAGCGTACTAGTGGTTAAGTTTGACTCCTTCAACTCTTAACAAGAGTTACAATATGGACTCTTGTAAAGTATTATTCATTGTGATCACATGGATATCCCATTTTCCATCAGTAATGGGGGCTAACATGGTATCCCCCTAAATTATGGTGGCCAAAACAGCAAGGTTAAATTTTGAGTTGCATAACTTTTGCATACAAACTTTGATTTAGGTGATTTTTGCATCATTTGAAGGTATATTTGTGTAGAATAATAAAAAAATGTGTTGCAATTAAGCAGGAAAGTTTCACCCCCGAAAATAAGTTGTTTAATGCCTCAAAATGCTTTGGAAGGTTTTAGACCCCAATTTTCCAAGTTGGGTCCCACTAGTAAAAATAGTTTTGTGAGTTGATTCCTCCAATTTTTCCACTCTGAAAGTATAGAGATGGATGAAAAACATGTTGAAAAATGCAACAAGAAATTTTCAATTTGATTTTACCTTGATTAAATTGAGAAAACTCGAATTTCCATATCAAGAGACAGCTCAAATGCAGTTAACTTGTGTTATATGGCTTGTGTCACCTACTTTACTCAGTAAATTCGAGTTGGAGGAGTTAGATTTCAGTCAATCATGTGTGGTTTCTAGTTTGTAGCAATCAAATTCAGTTATCTCAAGTTTTTTCAGTTAAACTAGTTCAAACTATTAGAGGAACTAGTGGAAGGTCAGTTGTGCAGTGAGACTTCATTCAAACTCAGTGATCATCTGGTTAATTGATCAATCCACTCAAAATAGCTAGTGCATGTAGAGAATTCAAGTTACCCAATTGAGATGGAGATTCCAAGGAAGTGTAACATCATTTGTAGTCTATTCCGGTGTGTACAGGTGTTTCATGCAACCTGATGATCAACTGGAGGAATTGTGCAATCCATTTTGGAGAAATTCCTAAATAATAAGGGCCTAATTTCTAAAGGAATTGCACAAGGAAACAAGGGCTCAAACAGAGGAAGAAGTTGACTAAGTCTAGGTCAGAGCTTCTCAGTGAGCAGATAGATAGCTTATGCACTTGTAGGTTGTGCTCAATTGAGCAAAGCACTTGTAATATATCTTTACTCATCATATTAATGCAAGCAAACATTGGGGTTTTTAGCAAATTTCTTTCCTTAGGAAAGTTATTGTGTGCATGAGTTTTATTTCTTATTGCATGTTTGAAATTTTTGTTCTAGATTGTGAATTAATTTTCACATAGTAGAGTAGGTTTGTGTCTTGTGATTTTGATTAAAACTTCATAAGCAGTTGCAAATCTACACCATAATTTCTACATGGTATCAGAGCAAGATTCACATTAGAGTAGGAATTTCGAAGTTGTTTCTCAGAAGGTTCGAATTTGGAGTTCAATGCAACAGGATCTCTTCAAAGCTAAGAAGATGGCCTTCAATGGACTAAGGCTAGAGTATTCCTTGGAAGGAACCTCTAATTTTGTTGCATGGCAAGGATATTGGATGACAATGGATTGCTAGAATACATCAAGTTAGATGTTGTAAAACCATCGGAATATTATTCCCATATCCTTTCCTAGTGGAAAAAAGATGTAACCAAGGCAAGGAGAACAATATTGGAGGGAGTATGATATCACATTGTCTCAAATATCCACAAAAAAGAAACTTCGTTCGCAATGTGGAAAGCATTGACAAGATTTTTCAAGAATAATAGTGACCACAAGAAACTGGTGCTCAAGGCTAAACTTTAAAGTATCAAGATGCAGAAAAATGACACTTTCCACAGTATCTAAGAAATTTCACACAATGTTGTGATGAACTTGGCGGGGTCAGTGTTAATGTTCCTGAAGAAAAATTGGTAAGCCTAGCTCTTCTGGACCTTCCCAAGAGCTGGCATAACTATCAAGATTCGGTGAACGATAGGGAGAAACTACCGAATTGGGAGTGCTTATGGTCTGATTTGGTACAGGAGGAACTAAGGCAGAATACTAGAGATGGGACTCGATGAAGAAAAAATTACATTGGATGGAAAGAAAAAGAAGGGAAAGGGAATAAATCTCAATCTAAACCAGAATCCATTCAAGGGGGCAAGAAGAAAGATTTGTCCAAAATTAAATGCTTCCAGTGCCATGAATTCGGGCACTATGCCACGAAGTTTCCACACAAAAATGTAAGAAAGAAGACCTCAGGAGGAGCAACAGGTGAAGCCATGGATTCACATTTTGATCTTGACTTTACCCTTATCACATGCATCACCAACACAACGATGGGGAGCATGTGGTACTTGGACTCAGGTGCATCGTTCCACAGGATAGGGTGTAGAGATTTTTTTAGTGAATTGGAAGAAAAATATTTGTAGATGCACATCGAGATGGGGGATGATAGAAGGTATAACACAACCGGGATTTGTATAGTCACCTTTTAGAGAGAGTCAGGCTCCCCCCCAGGATCAAGGATGTCATGTTCATTTCGGGCCTAAAGAAAAATATCGTCTATGTTATCGATTTGGAATATCATGGTTATGATGTGATATTCAACAAAGAAAAGGAATTCCTGAGACACATAGCCATGAGATAGGTGAAGCAGATATGAGTTTTTGTGAAGAACCTATATAAGCTAGATGTGGAAGATTGTGTTGCATTAATAATTAAGGCAAAAAATTGCAAAGTCACGATGTTGGTAAATTTTGGCACAAAAGAATTGGCCATTTGTGTTGGGCACCAAATCGGGCTATCTTTCTGTTGCATTTCCATCCCTCCTTTTAACCTTTTTGCACTTATTCACCTATGTTTAATATGCTAAATCCGTGAGGTAATATTAATGAAGTAAATTCACGGGGTTTTGCCTATTCACAACACTAAAACATATGTTTGACTGCAGCTTCTAGAGAATAGATACCAATCTCACAGCGTCCCGCAGCAGATTCGCAATTCACAGTAATGACCAACCATAAGGAAGTTTTGTAGCTGGAGTCACAGATCCCTGAACCATTCTTGGACCACTCACTAATCTTGTCTATCTGGTGTTGGTGTCGTTCCAAACTAATGTACATTTCTGGGTGTACGGTTATCAAGTTTTGGGGAAAGATGTTGTTCTCCCTCATTGTGTATAAAAGACAGGTTATTCCTGTAATTGGGGGACTTCCCATGGATATTGTAATAGCCCTTTACATATTAATAAAATATCATCTCTTTTTTTGCTCCATTCTTCGTTGTGATTAATGCAACCCTGACCAGAGAGATGGGCCCGCTCTCCTGATCAGGTGTTGCATATTTCTGTGTGTGTTGTTTATTATTTCATATTTGTTGTTACAGCTGGTTAATTCTTGTAATTGCTTTTCTTAAGTTCTGTAGCTAGTTAAGTTTTACAACAATGTTTTGAATCTTAATCACAAACCCTTGGTCAGTAACGGATAGTACGCTTTCCCCTGCATATACCTTGCGCATTGCCTTGAAAGGATACGCACCCGGATTGATAAATTAATGTAAGAAAAAGGGCGAATAGATTGTTCATACCTGGACACCAACATTTTGGCGTCATTGTCGAGGAGGCTAACAAGGTGCAAGACACGATCCGGACCAACTAGAGGGTCAATCTCTGGTCCTTGGGAGAGAATGAGCATTCTCACTCTGCGCCAGGTCCTAAGCGTAAGTGTTCTTTCTGCTTGTTTTTATTTGCTTTCCTATTTTAATCGAGCCACCCTCTTGTCCTGGGGAGGGAGGAGTCCTTTGACACCCTACTTCAAATCTGGAAGTATTAGGTGTTCTCGGAGGCATGAGTTTGTTCCTAGCTCTTGTCCTGGGGAGGGAGGAGTCCTTTGATGCCCTGAACCCTAGATTCTTGTTTTTTTAGTTGTCTCTCTTTTTGTAAGCTCTTTCGTCTTGGGGAAGGAATGGCCCTTTGACACCTTACTTCACGACTAGAGCATTGTAGGTTGATACCCATACCTTCTGTCATAACAACATTTGTATGAGCAAAGAACCAAATAAGAGGGGCAAAGGAAGAGCCTCAAAAAGGGGAGGACCAGACTTGGGAAGAAAGACCTATATCCAACAAATCATAGTGAAATTTGAATTAGAAGCATCCTCTCGCGTAGCCGTGAGACCAGGTGCACAGAGAGTAAAGTCTGAGGGACAATCAGTAGATCAACCAGTGTTGTCTATAGCATTCTGTGGTGATTTGACACAACAAGCCTCTCTAGTTGTTGAGGAGACATCCAGCAGTATACCTGACCAAGGGAACCTTACGCTGGTAATACAAGGGGAAGAGGTTGCAAGCAGAACATCGACAGGGTCAAGCCACTCTAGCAAGGGAAAGGAGGTCATAGCCGAGGGATCAAGTCATCAAGACAGAGGAGAAGGGAACGAAGGGGCACTTGCATCACCAAGGGACCGACGAATTGTTGTCAAAGAAACCAAACCCGAGTAGTAAGGAAAATTTGGCCATCTCCCACAGAGCCTATTGAAATACCCAATGGTTATTGGAGGATATTTATGGCTCCTACAACCTCCACTATCAAATTTCCGATCGGGGATCTGGGAGCTAGTGCGCCCACAAAGCCTATTTCATTAGCAGCCCTACCAAGCTTTCATGGGCTGGTTTCAGAAGACCTCGACACATTTTTATTCAAATTTGACAAAGTGTGCTGGGGGTATGACTACATGACAGACACCCAGAAGTTAAAAAATTTCCCTGCTACATTAAAAGGGACAGCTCTGTGATGGTTCATGGGGAGGAAGCTCCATTTCCACATGGGATGATATGCGGACAACTTTTTTGGAAAATTACCAAGATTACTGCAAATCCCAAAACATCAAGGAGGAACTTTTTAATTTCACACAGAAAGAAGATGACAGCTTGGAAGATTGTGTGGAACGATTTAAGTACACATTACAAAGGTTAGGTCACTCTGACGTGGATAAGGAGATTCTAAAAATTATCCTCCTTCAAGCCTTTCGTGAGGACTCTTTGGAACTATTGAACATCGTAAGAAAAGGAGATATCTCCAAGGAAAGCTTCAAAGTTATCTACGAACTATGCATTCAGTGCTCGAGGGGGCTCGCAAGAAACAGACAAGGGATTCGCTCAACAAAGGTGTCTGGTAGGGGTGTTACGAAGGCAGAAATTGGAAACCTACTAGACAATTTGAGAACGGATATCCTAAGTACCCTGTCAACACAGATGGATACACTATAAGTAAAACAGAAGCAGCTGGAATTGGACAGGACCATGGCTATATTCTACCCAAAGTGTAGAAAGAAGCATATAGAGAGGGAATATCCATTAAACTCCATAGAGGAATGTGAAATCTGTGAATTAAATCATGCAACAAGCTCATGTCCCTCCTTGCCAAGCTTGAAAGCAGTATTTCAAGGGACAGGGGAAGACATAGAGCAATTGTACCTCATGGGGTCCAGAAAGCCATGCAGCCTCAACCATCGATGGGAAATCAAGGTATGTACTCAGACCCATCTCAATATTTCAGTAATTTCAATATGAATCCTCAGTCCATGCCATATCCTCCCATGTGGCCACAAAACCAGTTTCCACCTTGGCAACAGTGGAACCCTCAAGCCGGTTTGAGCTCCCCATGGGCTCCAACTTGGCGAGGATCCTCTCCTAGGCAGTTTCCTCAGCCGATGCCACAACAACAACTCCAACTACCCTCTAATGTTCCTCCTGGTAGTCAACCTGCCCATCCTCAGCTTCCAATCCAACCTAACCCGAATCCCAATAATAAGGGAGTTCATCAAACCGACACTGTTAACCTACCTTCGTATAGCATTTCTACTGTAGAGTTGTATGAAATGAATTTGCGATCAGGGTGGACAGTCAATGTTCAACCTCCTCTAGTTATCATTGAACAACTTGATAGTGAAGGTAAGGAATCATAATTAATTAATAAAGAACCAAAACAGATTGGTAGAAACCAGGCGCCTCCTGCAAAACAACATCAATCTGAACCACCTTATCCAGAGAGACTAACTTTTAGTAAATCAAGCCCTCAAGTTGAATTCAATTTATTAGCTGAATTATAGAACTTATTTGTCAAAATTCCCCTGTTACAAGCTATGAAGGATGTACCGATATATGCAAAGACTCTTAGGGAATACTATTCAAAGAAAATTCTAAAGAAATACAAAGACCCCCTTACTATTCATGTCATGGGAAAATTATCAGATTTTATGATGGGAAAGTCAATGCCTGTAAAGTATGGAGATCCGGGGAACCCAATTTTGACAGTAATGGGGTAGAGATTTTGAATGTTCTGGTAGACCTCTGTGCTGCCATTAACGTTATCACCACTGAAACTATGCATACATTAGGTCTTCGTAACTTGAAACATACACCTACAATGTTGGAACTGGCATACTGATCTACAATAAAACCAGTAGGGAAGTTAGAATGTGTAACAATTTCAGTGGATTCATGGCACTATCCCATATATTTCCTTGTTTTACATACGTAATCTTTGGTGGGTGATTTTAGGTAGACCGTGGCTGGCTACTGTAGATGCTTACATTGGGTGTTGTTCAGGGCATAGGTTATTTCAAATGGGCACAACACTAAGAATTTAGTGTTATACCCACCTGCAGAACCAAACCCATCCAAAAAACTAGTAGGTAGCAAGAAAATTTTACCTAGGAAGGAACCTGAAATGGAAAATGAGGAATTAAGACCAGTCCTCACTATTGGACAAGCCCTTCAGTTGAAAATGGAATCGGAGGATGATGTAATCACCTCTTTCATGGATTATCCTTGCTTCATTTCAGAGCCAAATCAACAAATCCTAGAATCTATCCTAAGTTGTGAGACACAGGAAACTATTGAAACAATAGAAGGATCAGAGGAGAAACAATAGAAGGATCAGAGGATCTACGTGTTGATGCACCCCATGGAAGCATCCTAGTGGAATTAGAACCAGGAAAAACCCTGAATATTAATCCAAACCTGTCGGAATCCGAGAAGAAGCAACTTGTAGATGTCCTTCAGAAACATAAAGAAGCCTTCGCCTAGGATTACTCAAACATGAAGGGGATTCCTGCTAATTTATGTACCCATCATATATATATTAAGGAAGATTGCCATCCTATGAGACAACCTCAGAGAAGGATGAACCCCGCATTGAAAAATGTTGTGAAAGAAGAACTTCATAAATTACTGGACATAGGTTTTATTTACCCTATTTCAGACAGCCAATGGGTTTCTCCATTAGTAATGGTCCCCAAGAAAAATAGTAAATGGCGTATATGCATGGATTATAGAGAATTAAATAAGGAAACACAGAAAGATCATTTTCCTTTACCATTTACTAACCAAGTTCTGGACACATTGGCCAGCAAAAAGTTCTTCTCCTTCCTAGACGAATTTAGTGGGTATAACCAAATCCATATAGCTCCTGAAGATCAGGACAAAACCACTTTCACATGCCCCTAGGGAACATTCGCATACCGAGTCCTTCCTTTTGGCTTGTGTAATGCACTTGTAATCTTCCAGAGGGCAATTTTGGGGATCTTCTCTGATTTGGTGGATGATAGTGTTGAAATTTACATGGATGACTTTACTCCATATGGGGATTCATTTGTAGAAGGGCTGAAAAATTTAGAAAAAGTACTTGAAAGGTGCATACAGGCGCGTGTCTCCTTAAGTACGGTGAAATGCCATATGATGATGGAGGATGGAATTGTTCTAGGAAATTTTCTCTCAGCTGAAGGAATCTAGATGGACCCAGCTAAAGTAAAGGTAATTCTGCACTTTCTGATACCCAAAACACCCACGTAGGTACGCAACTTTATTGGTTGTGCTGGTTATTACAGGAGTTTTATAGAAAATTTTGCTAAAGTAGCACATCCACTCTTTCAATTGCTGACAAAAATGCAGATTTTGTGTGGACATATGATTGTGATGAAGTCTTCGTGAAAATCAAGGAATTGGTCTGTAGTGCTCCAATCCTTAGAGGACTAGACTGGGCATTACCCTTCCACACTCATACAGATGCTTCCCAAACAGTGGTTGGCGCAGTATTAGGACAGCAAGAGGACAGGGTACCATATGTAGTTTACTATGTTAGTAAGAATTTGGCTCCTGCTGAATTAAATTACACAGTGACTGAAAAAGAGTTCCTTGTTGTCATCTACGCCATCAACAAATTCCAGCACTACATTACCGGGTATCCTACCCTTGTACATACTGATCATGCAGCTATCAGGTATTTAATGAATACACCTGTTACCCCTGGTCACATTACAAGATGGCTTTTTCTACTACAAGAATTTGACATTACTATAGTAGATAAACCAGGGAAGGACAATGTGGTTTTAGATTTCCTATCTAGGATAGAAAATGATGGTAAGAATACACCAATTGAAGATAATTTTCCAGGTGAACATCTTTTTGCAGTTTCTGCTAACACTACGTGGTATGGAGATATTGCTAATTATCTTGCTACAAGGAAGGTGCCTCGTCATTGTCATATAAGGAGCAAAGGAAATTATTCATCATAGTACCCGATATTCATGTATGGCAGGGTATCTCTTTCATTTAGGGGTTGACCAACATATTTAGCATTGTGTGGAAAAAGATGATATCTATGAGATATTAAAGGCTACCCATGATGGCCCCTATGAGGGACATTTTGTAGATAAGAGAACAGACCATAAAGTGTTGCAGATGGGTTACTATTGGCCTTCTATCTTTCATGATGCTAGGGATTATGTCCGTAGATGTGATAGTTGTCAACAGATGGGACAACCTGGGAAAGCAGATGAAATGCCTCTATAGCCCCAGGTAGTCCTCAAACCTTTCGAGAAATGGGCCTTTGATTTTTTTGGACCTTTCAATCCACCTTCTCATTAGAAAGCTTACATCTTTGTTTGCACCGATTATGTGACTAAATGGGTAGAAGCCAGAGCGGTCACAAGAGCAACATAGCAAGTAGTGGCAGACTTTCTTTTTGAAGAAACATTTGCTCGATACAGTACTCCAAGGGAAATTGTGTCAGATGGAGGGGCACAGTTCACATCTCACATGATAGGGAAGCTAATGCAGAAATATGGGGTCAAACATAGAGTGACAACCCCCTATCACCCCCAGCCGAATGGAAAAGTAGAAAGTACAAACAAGATATAGGAAAATATCTTGACAAAAACAGTAGCAAGTCATTTCCAGGACTGGGCACAGAAACTTCCAGAAGCTTTATGGGCATATAGAACAACATGGCGGAATACAACTAGGTTTTCTCCATTTGAATTAGTCTATGGTAAATCACCCTTGTTTCTGGTAGAATTTGAGATCAGTACACTCAGAACAGCTCTAGAAGTAGGCCTAGACCTATCAAAAGCACAAAAACATCGACTGGAATAGCTGAATGAGTTGGACAAGATTCGATCAATAGCTGTCCAGAAGACTACTATTGTTCAACAACATTGAATGAAATGGCATGATAAATTTATCAAAAGTAAGGTGTTTCATGTGGGGGATTGGACATTACTTTATGACTCCCAATTTAAGGATTTCAAACGCAAGCTTCACACTCGCTGGATGGGACCATATGAATTGGACGCAATGTTCGACAATGGAATAGTTAGACTAATTACAATAGATGAGAATCATACCTCGTTCTTAGTAAATGGACACCGTCTAAAACTATACCACCGTCCAGCCTCTAGAGATGCCTTTGTCAAACACCTTTCTTATTCATCTAATTTAATGGTTGTTGGAATAAAGGACACTCTCACTCTGCTCTAAATAATAATAATAATAATAATAATATAAAAATATATAGAACAAAAAAAATATTATTATTACTTCTTTGTATTTTGTAGGAATAACAAAGGAATATGGCCAGGAGAAATGTAACACTCGGCATTGTTACTCCACCGGTGCTGCTACTAACCTACTGTTGTTACTCCACTAGTGCTGTCACTCCACTAGTGCTGTTACTCTGATCATGTTGTTACTCCACTAGTGCTGTTACTCCTCTGGTGTTGTCACTCTTCCGTTGTTGTTACTCCGCTGGTGTTGTTACTCTGCAACTTCTGTTACTTCGTCGGTGTCGTTACTCCGCAACTGTTATTGCTCCGCCAGTGTTGTTACTCTGCAACTGTTGTTACTCCACCAGTATTGCTACTCCGTAACTGTTGTTACTCCGTAATTGCTATTACTCTGTAACTGTTATTACTCCGTAATCGTTGTTACTCTGTAACAGTTGTTACTCCGTAACTGTTGTTACTTCGTAACTGATGTTACTCCACAATTGTTGTTACTCCACCGATGTTGTTACTCTCTAACTTCCATTACTTCATCGGTGCTGTTACTCCATAACTTTTGTTACTCCGCCATTGCTGTTACTCTAGAATTGCTAGTGTTGTTACTCCCTGTTGCTGTTACTCCCTGCTGTTGTTACTTTGTGTTGTTGTTACTCCACCACAAGGTAGGTCCCCAGGTACGTCTCCGCTGACATGTATGGATTTAATTAAAATATTAAAAAAAGACATCAATACGTGTTGCGGATGTCTGTAATTAAGTTAGGGGGGAACCGTCATAAGAAACGACGGTGTGCCACGGAAATGCATTCATGACACATGATTCATACCAAACTAAATCTAATGATTATGGTACTTCGTAATCACAACCTCGATGCTTTGGAATGCGTATTCATACGCGAAGAGTCATAACCAGTCACCTCCCCAATATGTTGCATTAAACCATTGAAATATCCAACCGTACCGCTATAACCCTCCATCATTCTCTCGGATTTCTCAACCGTACTAGTACTGTTTCATCTGTTTTCCCCAAAGCAACCATGACGTTATTACAGTTGCCAACGGTTTGGATCCCTATCATTTTCCCCATGGTGTTAGATAGCCTGCATAAAATCGGGAGGGATTGGGACTCTTTCATTTTCATGTCGGGTTTCCAAAGCAAAACCGGTCTAACCCCATTACCAGATAGAGAAAAAGAAGGAAAGACTCAAGAGTCTACAATGGTTGAAGAACCTACACTGGCAACAATGGTTGAAGAGCCTACATTAGCTGAGCCTAAGAAGCAGGCTAAAGACCGAAAGAAGCCAAAGCATAAATCAAAGCAATCAGGGAAACCCGTAGTCATTAAAGAGACACCCAAACCATCCAAGGAGAAGATGAAATATCAGAAAATTGCATCCAAGCCAAGTGAAGTTGCACAGGAAACTAGGATCAGAACAAGAAGCCAGTTGAGCAAAGAAAAGGGAAAGTCAATTGCAGTAGAAGACAGCCCCATGTCAAAGGCTAGTCTTAAGGATTTGCTAGAGGCAATTGACTTTGAACAAGCCACATCAGTACAGGTGGAGCCCATGCCAATAGACCTAACACAGTCATCTCCTGATAGCTCTAAGAAATCAAAAGCCTCAAAAAGGCTAAGATTTGAAGAGGCTGGAAAGGAATTCATGGTCAAGCCTCGAAGGCCAATCACTAGAGGTCAAGCCCGAGCAGCAGAACAAGTCCCAAAGGGTGAGGAGACTGCCAAGGTAACAACAAAGCAAACCAAACCATTGCCTAAGATAGAGAAAGCAGAAAAGGCAGAAAAAATAGAGAAGGCAAAGGAGGCAGAAAAGGCAGTAAAGGCAGAGAAAGTACAAGAAACCAAAAGAATAATCTATACCAGAGAGCAGACCAAACAAAAAAGGAAAACAGATAGCTCAGGCCAAAGAAACAAAGGAGAGCAGAAAGAAAGAGGTAAAGGAAAAGGCTCCTTTGGTTAAGAAAGATAAAACCTCATCCACCAAGGAGAAATGGGAAGCAGCTGACAAGGAGATGGCTGATTTAGAAAAGACAGTATCAGAGATTGCAGCCATGGAGAATGAACTTGCAAAGCTGAAGGCTCAGCTAGGCAAGTTAGCTGCTAAATGAATTGAATTAAAAAAAAAAAAAAAGAGATCAAATGTTGCACCAAGTTTTGTTCATTTTTCTTAAGTTAATTAATTTTTGAGGCATGTATTAAAGGAAGGCAAGTTAGTAATTTTGGAACCGAAGATGAAGCTGTAACAGTCTAAAGTAATTGAAGAAATTCATTAAAGACTGTGATTTTGCAAAGAACAGCAGTTTCGTAGCGCGCTACGAAACTGCTGTAGGTGACTGTTTTTAAGGGAAAATTCATAAACAATGCTGAGGTCATCAAAATTTTGTGAAGAAAGGCTTCGAGGATAGAAAGGAAATCAGTCATGGTTGCTTAAGCCTTCAAAGGTTGACAAATGTAAATCTTATTGCATAAAGGTAAAACCTTTTGTCTTTACCAAGTTTTCATAAAGTACCTTTATGACCGCAGAATTAGGGTTTCTGGTAGGATTACCAGAATTTTGAGTTCAACACCTGGCAGTATTCGTGAAGCATCCAGATTATTCAGGCATATGGTGTTATGGTATGGTCATTAAGGTCATTATACAGCTTCAAGCATTTTTGTTGAAAAATGAACATGGATAAAAACAGGGACCGGGAAAACAGAGGATATTTCTCCATCAAAGGCTGAGTCAGCAACACACTCAGAATCCGAGGCAGCCAATCCAGCGAATGCTCCTAAAATATATTCCAGCTCCTACAGGAAAGGCACAGCTGTCAAAGATCAGGAGGGAATCATGCAAACGAGGAGATGGTAGCAGAATTTGATTAGAAATAGGACTCTATTGTATTTAAAGCACAATACCCCTTGTATTTAATAAATTAGTTTCAATATGGATAAGGTAGTTAATCATAGGTTTTCGAGCTCCCCTCATGCTGGAGGAAGAGACTCAAGATAGATTAGTTTTATTTCCTATAAATAGAAAAAACTCTGATGTATCAAGGGTTGGAGATTTTTATGAACAAGACAGAGTTTTCTTATTGGTGTATGTAAAGTTCCTTTTCACAGTAATAGAAAGTTTGTTGTTTCTTCCCAAGATTCATCCTGTGTCTCAAATGTTCAGAATGTATGTGATTTTGGTTCTATGCATCTTGTTTTACAGTTCATTAGACATGCAATCACTCTGAATTCATCATTGATGCTCAGACTTCCTGTGTATGTCTTATTGAGTTGAAGTTCTTCTTGGTAGATGTTTTGGACAGTGAGACATTATATGCCTCGGTTTCTATGATTCAATAGTTACTTGTTTACTGTAGAAATGTATAACTCCATGAGCCCAATGGGAGAAGCCTTGATTTTGTTGTTCCAACCAGCTTAAAATTAATTCACTGTTTTAAAGAGTTAGCCATCTTTTTGCCCTTAAATGCATATCAGAATTCGTGAGAGAGCCCTCTCTGACTAAGGAGGCTAAACCTTAGTCTAAAGTCTGGTTTGAAACAGTTGCATGAGATCTCACTAAGTAGCAGCCCTTAGTACATGGTTTTGTGACAACACCTGGACACCAACAATTTGCATCATGGCACCTTGAAGATTATGCAAAAAATAACCACATGCCTCCCCAAAGGAGCACTTGAGCAGTAGGATATATGCAAAGGATGTACTTTGGGGAAGTACACAAAATCCACATTCCATGATCGAGACAATGAAGCGCATATAGTCTTGGAAAGGATCCACTTTGATGTCTATGGACCTTTCTCGACATCCTCCACTACCAGACACAAATATTTTGTCATTTTTATTGATGACGTCTCACAGAAGTGTTGGATCTTCTTCATGTGGAAGAGAGATGAGACATTCTCCAAGTTCGTAAATTCATGGCACTAGTTGAGAAAGAAACTAGCAAGAAGGTGAAGGCTCTCAGGAGTGATAATGGAGGTGAGTATGTGTCAAATGAATTTAAAAAAATGTGTGCAAAAGAAGGCATTTGACAAGATTCGACAACACCCCACAACCCACAATAGAATGGGGTAGTTGAGAGAAAGAACCATAGCATTATGGGAGCAGCGAGGGAGATGTTGCATGACCAAGGCCTACCTCTGCACTTGTGGGCTAAGGCAAGCAACACAACAGTCTATTTGGAGAACTGGATTCCTCATTAGATTCTTGTCATGATTACATCGGAAGAAGATTTCTTGGTGAGGAAGCTAGATGTGTTGCACTTCAAGATTTTTGGAGCCTCTATTTACTTCCATGTCACCAAATAGTCAAGGAAGAAGCTAGAGCTAACATTAGAATTTGGGGTATTTTTAGATTACATAGAAACTCCACACAACTAGCATGTGTACTTGCCATCCCTCAGGATGACAGTTGTGTGAAGGGATGTAAAATTTGATGAGGAGAAAGAAATGCAGTGCTCTCTTGAGAGGGAGCTTCAAATCCCACCAGAAGAGGAGATTTTAGCTCCAAAGGAGGAACCTCAAGAAGTTATGGAGCAGCCACAAATTCAGGAACAGATATTGGAGACAACCACTCAAGAAAAACCATCCAGAGAACTCAAAAAAAGAACCAATGAATCTTAAATACTTGTGCAAGATGTGAGGGGGAATGTGGGTGCTCCTTCAAATTAGCGTAGATAGAGAAGGTCACTTGATCAGTACACTAGCTACATGGCTCTAATGACTGAGCTTGTAGATATTGAGCCATCCTCTTTCAAGGAAGCAGTTGAGCAATCTATATGGGTCCACCTATATAGGGGTATTATATCTCGTTATCACAAGAAACTTAAATTACTTTGTTTCTTTTCCTACCAACTTGATTTTGTTATCCCGGGCAATAAACATGCGTGGGCCATCTCACGGAGTATGTGTCTGGACAATCCAAAGTCTTGGTAGTGGATCTAGGTCTTCTAGTCGAAGAATAACGTCGATGGAGAGATAAATGAATGACTCCAAGTTCTTCTCCTTCATAGCAAGAGTTATATATTTAACCAATGTGATCCAAAAGTGAAAACCTTTTTTCCCCTTTGTATTCTCTTTTCACATCTTAATTTTGCTTTGATTCTCACTGGTGTAATCACCAAAGTAAAATGTATGGTACATTCATATGAAAATATGACAATGTTTGGGAAGTCCCAAGACCAGCAGATAAATTAGTTATGGGTTCAAGATGGATCTTCAAGGTTAATCATGCAGTAGATGGAAGCATACAGAAGTAGAAGGCGAGATTTGTAGCCAAGGGGTACTCTCAAGTTGAGGGAATTGACTATGAGGGTACCTTTTCTCATATAGAAAGGTACTCATCCATTAGAACAATTCTTAAACTGGTTGTGTAGATGGGGTGGAAGATCCACGAGATGGAGTAAAAACAACATTCCTCAATGGAGTTGTTGAAAAGGAGGTGTACATTGAGAAAACATAAGGTTTTGAGCATTTGATCGAGAGTCTCATGTGTGCAGACTCAAGTGAGTGTTTTACAGTCTCAAACAAGCACCTCTTGCTTAGTACACTAGGATCATTAGTTATGTCACCAATTTGGGCTTCACCACAAGTGAAGCGGATTCAAACCTCTATCATATCTTGGTAGAAGGTAAATTGCTTATTATTGTCTTATATGTTGATGATTTGATTTTAACTAGTGATGAGAAGTTGATCAAATCTTGCAAGGAGGGCCTTGCAAGGGAGTTTGAAGTCAAGGACATGGGTCTCATGCACTACTTCCTTGGGTTGGAAGTATGGCAAGGTGATGGGGAATTGTTTGTTTGTCAAGGAAAATATGAAAATGAGATACTATAGAGGTTCTACATGGAGAGTTGCAAACCCATGGAGACACCTCTAACAACCAACTGGAGGAAGGGGATGCCACTTCAAGTGAAGAAGTGGATGCTACCATTTATCAACAAGTAGTGGGTTCACTGATGTATCTTGTGAACTCACAACTAGATATGTGCTATGTAGTCAACCAATTGAGCCAAGTTATGGTTAGGCCAATCAAATTATTTTGGGAGGCACTACCTAGTTTAGACAAGGTACAGATAGATAAAGGGAGTGAAGTTTTGTGGCTTCATAGATGCAGATTGGGTGGGGAGTCTATCAAACCAAAAGATTACATCAGGTGGAATTCTCAGTTTTGGGTCCGCATTGGTTTTCTGGTATAGCATGAAGCAAAGATCTATGGTGCTCATCTCGAAAAAAAACAGAATACATGGTTGTAAGTCAAGCAGCATTTGAGGCGATCTGTTTGAAAAATATACTTGTTGGATTGTTTGGTCAGATGATGAATCCAACTATGATTTACTGTGATAATCAAAGTTGCATGAAGCTCTAGGAGAATATTGTATTTCACGATCAACCCAAGTATATAGATATCTGGTATCACAATTTACTAGTCTGTTTGTAGAGGTGGATAATGTTGCTTCAATACATTTCGATAGAGGAACAAGATGCTAACATTTTGATAAAGGCCCTGTCAAGAGGGAAGTTTGAGTTCCATAGGTGTAGGATAGGAGTGGTTGATAATCCATTTCTTGCTGAGAGGGAGTGTTGAAAAATGCAACACGAAATTCTCAATTTGATTTTGCCTTGATTAAATTGAGAAAATTCGAAATTCAACATCAGCAGACAACTCAGATGCATTTAAATTGTGTGACATGGCTCGTGTCACCTAGTTTATTCAGTAAATTCGAATTGGAGGAGTTAGAGTTTACTTAAGCATGTGTGATTGCTAATTTGTAGCAATCAAAGTCAGTTATCTCAAGTTGTTTTCAGTTAAACTAGTTCCAACTATTGGAGGAACTAGTGGAAGGTAATTTGTGCAGTGGGACTTCAGTCAAACTCAATGATCATCCAGTTAACAATCAATCAACCCAAAATAGCTAGTGCATGTAGAGAACTCGAGTTACCCAGTTAAGGTGGAGATTTCAAGGCAGTTTAATATCAGTTGAATATTATTTTGGAGTGTACATGTGTTGCATGCAATCTGATGATCAACATGAGGAATTGCGAAATCCATTTTGGAGAAATTCCTAAATAATAGGGGCCTAATTTCTCAAGGAATTGTGTAAGGAAATAGGGGCTCAAGAAGAGGTAGAAATTGACTAAGTCTAGGTCTGAGCTTCTCAGTGAGCAGAGAGATACACTTGCAGGTTGTGCTCAGTTGATCAAAGAAATTGTAATACATCTCTATTCATCAAATCAATGCAAGCATGCATTGGAGTTTTTAGCATATTGCTTTCCCTAGGAAAAATATTGTGTGCATGTGTGTTATTTCTTATTCCATGTCTAAAATTTTTGTTCTAGATTGTGAATTAATTTCTGCAAAGAAATATAGTAGGTTTTTGTCTTGTGATTTTGATTAAAACTTCATGAGAAGTTGAAAATCTACACCATAATTTCTACAAAACAATATAACAATTGAATCTTAATCAATTACTATGTGTCGAAGGTGTGATATATGACAATGTTGTCTCAATAACTTACTACATTTGATGGAGGCGAGGCTCCCATTAATTTAGTGGTTGATCTAAGGAAAACTAATGCATGCTTGTATCCACTTGATAAAATGATATTTTTATCCAAATTTCACAAGAATGTCAAAAAATAAGGAGTTGTATACCTATACAAAAGAACTGTTCATGTATAATATGTTGATCATGTCTTTGTCTTTGCTCTTTCCACTTGAATGAATTGCCTCCTAGATCATAATTATGTTATCTATATGTTACAACCTTATTTCTTACCTTGAGAGACAACCTGATGTCACATCACTAAAGCATCAATTTTTTTTCCCTGGGAAAGATATATTGAGCACATCATCACTCTTGGTACAATGATAAGGATAAATACATTTCTCTCTATTCTCTTGCAAGGAGTGATGATCATTCTTTGCATCACATTAGGGAGAAATGATTCAACCAAGATTCTCGACTTGCTCATTTCTAAATATATTAATTCAAGAATGATTGAATTACCTTATCTAATGGCTTGGGATTTTGTATAAGACTTTGAATTCATCAAGAACTAGGGGTATAGATTCATTCTCTCCTTTCCTCACCAAGTCTATATGTTCAAGCCATTCCTATAGGATATTAGGGATAAGGAGAGATATGTAACTACATGATGTTAAAAAATCTCAAAGAAAACCTTTTCTCCAACTCCTCCTTGGCTTACAAGGCAAATTCATAGTAGTGGGCAGGATTTCTTTAGGATTTTTTAGTAGCATGTAGTTACATGTCTTTCTCTATCCCTCATCTTCCTTAATATATGACTTCATTTTATAGACTTGATGAGGAGAGGAGAAGATAAATCTAGAACCCAATGTATTGGTGAATTCATAGTCTTCTACAAATTCCTAGGCCATTAGACAAGGTATTTTAAACATTCTCATAATGATCTCCCAAGAAATGAGCAAGTATAGAAGCTTGGTTAGGTCATAGCTCCGAAGAGAGTGATCATCACTCCTTGAAAGAGAACAAAGAGTGATGCATTTCTCCTTCTTAGTATACTAGGAATGATGATGTTCTCAATAACTCTTTCCCAAGAGAAAACATTGATGCTTCAATAAAGTGACATCAAGGTATCTCTCAAGTAAACATTCAGGGTGATAAATAAGGTTGTAACATGCTACCATAAGTTTCCCTCGTCTCCCTTAGGAATGGCTTCATTATATAGACTCAGTGAGGAGAGGAGAGGATGAATCTGGACCCATAGGTCCTAGTAAGTTAAAAATCTTGTACAAAATCCTAGGCCATTAGATGAGGTAATTCAAACCTTCTCAAACTAATCTCCTTAAAACTGAGAAAGTTTGGAAGCTTAGCAGGATTATTACTCCTTGTTGTGATGTAGATAGTAATCATTGCTCCTTGTTGTGATATAGAAGTTATCATCATTTTGTTGGTTTATGTAGTTTTGATCACATGTGTTCTAGCCTCAAGTGGTGTCGATGAGGCTAGGAACACAAGAGGAGAAAATATATCCAAGGCTAAGTTATTCTTTTGAATGGAAATGCCTTAATTAAATTAATTAATCAGTTTTAATTATTTTCCTAACTTTTAACTTAGGGAAATAAATTAATTAATTAGTATAATTTAGACATGGTCGATTTTCCTCTAAAGACTTCTAGTCAGTTTTATAAGTGATATTAGCCATATATTAGATCATTTCAGATTTCAGATTTAGATCTCGGTTGCTCATTTCTCAAGGAGAGATTATAAAGGAAACTGATGAGAAACCTTAGGGATCAATGATAATTGTGATTTGGGTTTGACACGGCAAGGATTTCAATAACCTTTGAAGCAATGAATATTTTTTGTGGTTTTCTTTCACCAATATTCTTCCAATTTCCAAGATTTAGAGGAGGAATTCTCCTAGTGATCTAAGAGGAGCTCAAAAAGTCCTAAAAAAAAAATAAAAAAATCCTTGAATCTTAGTGAAACCAACATCAAATCAAATATCGTATCGCAAGGAATCCAATGATGTGAACAATGCATCAATTCGAGTTCGTATGTGAAAGTTATGCCTAGTCAAAGTTATAGTCAAACTTGGCAAAAGGATAAATTTTTAGCTGGCGCCAAATAAATTTGGGTTGTGGCCAAGTTGGTGGACTGGACAAACCAGTGGCTAAATTTGGTGGAGCTCGGATAAATTTGGCGTCATTATTAGTTATGGTTAAATTTGGCGCAACTGCCAAATCTAACAACTTTTCACCAAAGTTGGCAGCATTGATGTGCACCAACCAATGGTCACCACATGGCCCAATCACCGTTAGTCACGTGGTAACCCTCAGTTGGACCCTTTGGCCTAACCATATGAAAATATGGTAACTGCTTGGGGGTAGAACCAACTGTGCAAAGTTTGTTTAACGAGAAATTATATGTGTGTGTGTGTGTGTGTGTGTGTGTGTGTGTGTTATAATAAAACAACAATGGTCGAGGTCTGTGTTTGAACCTGCGCCCCTTGCCAATTAACTACTCTATATACCATGCGCCGGCCAACCTGCCAGGTGGTGAGATTTGTTATATCCACTGGACAATTTGTATTTAAACTCAACTCATTTCATTCGATGGGTAGCCAAGAGCAGGCAAAGGATGGCAGTGGAACTGGGTGGAGTGGAACCGCAAGTATGGGAGCTAGAAGGTTGAACCCTGTGGGAGCACATATCGAGGAAATATTCCCATGGCTATATTCTTTGGAATATTCTCATAAGATTCTTTTATGGAATCTTGAAGATTCTCTGAGGGGTCTAGAGTTGACGATGTCAGAATCTGGTCAAGTTTATACTCATTTTACTCAAAATTTTGCAAAGATTTCACTGGTGCAATCAGATTTGGGATTTGAGAAGCCCATTGTTAGGTCACTCCCTGGATTGAGGTATAATGATATATTTTTCCATGTACTTGCTTTTATTTTTGTTGAGATAAATGAAGAGACCTCTCCACTTTGAAGCTAGGTTCGAAGACATAGCCCACATTGTTGAGAAATGTAACTAGTATCGATATTCATAATTGTATTTAAGTCATGATGTAATGTATTTGTCAAAAGAAAATAAAAAATTATTGTAAAATAAATTATCTACAAGCATGGATTTCATGCTTTATTTATTTTGTTTCTAGGCCAAAGCACCCATTGAGTGCTTCTAGGGTTTATGTCATGAATTTTAGTCCTTTTCATCAAGTAATAGACCCTTCTTGGGATTTTCATATCAAGAAAGAAAATTGTAATTGAGTTAAAAATGTCATTTATGCCTCCTCCACCAAGTCGGCCCCAAGAGAAGACAAGTTGGCCTTATTAACAAAGATACAACCACTATAAATAGAAGTGCTACTTGACCTATTTGAGGATCAATCAAACAAGTTTGATCTATAGTTGAAAGAAGAAGAAAAGAAGTGAAAAATACCTAGAAGGAGAAGAAAAATCATAACAAAGAGGAAGGAGAAACTTGTCTAGAAAAAGGAAGTTGAGTTTCTCTCTTTTTCTATCACACGTGCAAGTTTATGGATTGCAGAAAGAAGTCAAAGTTGTAGGTCTCTAGTAGGGCTGAAATCTAAAGTAGGAGGGCTAAAATTTGAGTTTGATGCAGGATTGAAGCAGTTTGACTTAAGTTGACTTTTGAAGTTTGGCTAATAATATTGGGAGGCTAACTTTATGGATTGGAGGAGGTCTTCGTCTTGGTCAAAAGGTCTTGGTTTTCTCATTTGATTTGGTTCTAACGAAAGAGAATAATTTTTTTTCGTTTTCCCTTATAAGAGGGGTTTTTCCTTAGTTGAGAGCCTATATATTATGTCTTTGTTATGTTGATATTCATGTACTTATGTTTTTGGTAGTTGCTTGATGATAAGAAGATAATAAGAATTCAAAGAAATCACAAGTAACTATCAAGCTAATAAAATCTTTCTACCTTTATGATTTTCCAACACACTTCAATTGAACTCTGTTATCAAACATTGGTGCATTATCTTTATGGTCTCTTTATGCATTTCTTCTTCTAAAGTGTCACAATTATGGTTTTACATGCTATTTTATGCAATTATGCTAACATCACTGAAGAAAAAAATCTTGGATCATGTTGTATCAGAGCGGTCCTGTTTTTTGTGTGAATTGTGAGTGTGGATGATAACCAGGGCCAAACTCAAAGAGGGTGGAGGAAAACTCAAGTCTTTTAACCCCTAGATTAGATGTGCAACATCAAGAAGGAAAATGCATAATGATGACGTTCGCACCGAGAATGACAAAGCTTTCCATAAAGTTTTCTATAGAATGGAAGAAATGGTAGATAAATTGTTTGCGGATTATGAGAATAGAGTGACAAAGAAGGAAAAGAAGAAGAAAGAGAAAAAAAAGGACAACGCTTTCGTAAATCAAGGAAAAGGAGCAGACCCTCCTGAACCTCCATCTCCATCTTCAAAAAAATTCTCTTCTTCTTCTTCTTCTTCTAATTCTCATCATTCTAATAATAATCAGAATAATGTTGCTAAAAAGCCATTTTTTAAATTAGATGTGAAATTTGATTTTCCCATGTTTAATGGATAATCCAATGTAGAAAAGTTAAACAATTGGATTAGACAGATCAAAGTGTATTATTGTATACAAAAAATCAAAGAGGATGAGGCAAAGATCCAATTAACTGTTGGCATTATGATGCATGTGTTGTACTTGATGGCAACCCTCTCATAGAAGATCATCTCACTTGTATACATTCAGAAGATATATCAGATGTGATAGAGTGCATGGGTTACCGGACAGCAAAAAGGGATCATATGACAGTTCACATGTAAGCTTTGCCATCAAGTCCAAAGGGGGATTTTGTTGGCATTATGGCTAAAGTGTTGTCCTTGATGGCAACTCATACAGGTGATGGATCACTGTACAACATGTCAATAGCAAAGATTGATGATCAGCTCTCAAACATTGAAGAAAATAAGGGGTACGCAGGTACACCTTACAGAAAGTGCATACCCGCAAGTACACCATGAAGGGACCGTGTCCTAATACGCAGACAAGCCGTCCAGGAGGTGCGTACCCCAGTGCACACATTTCAAGGCAAAGAAAAGCACACGTGGGGTTTCTTATGTTTAACTAGCCGACAATATTTGTGTTTCTATGGTTTTGGCTCGTGGTATTGATCCATGTTTTTAGAAAGAGCTTGCCTATATAAAGCAAAGGAGATCATTTAGCTTAGGTATGTGCTTGGGTTGAACATCTTATGAGAGCTAGATCTGAAATATCATGATCTCTTGGGTGTAATGTCTAGATCTAAATAAGGCAAATCTACTAATGAATTGAGATCTCTTCGGCGCATGATCAGATCTGTAGATCTGACTGTCTGGGTTGTTCTTGAAGTCTTGAAATTATATATGCCTGAAGGTACGCAGGTACCGTGAAAGAAAAGTGCGTACATATGCTGCGAAGAAGCGTTTCAGGTGCGCCGGTACGCAGGCATAGAAGGGTTGCAGGTGCGTTGGTACGGAGGCACAGAAGGGTTGCAGGTGCGTTGGTACGCAGGCACAGAAGGGTTGCAGGTGCGTCGGTACGCAGGCACAGAAGGGTTGCAGGTGCGGAGGTACGCAGGCAGATCAAAGGACACAGTGCGTAGGTAAGCAGGTGAGGAGTTCAGTTACCTACGTAGGTAAGCAGGTGGGCAGTTGGGTTACCTGCGTACCGTAAGCAGGTTGTACATGGGTGAAGCTGCTTACTTGTAAGCAGGCTGTACATGGGTGAAGCTGCTTACTTCTCTTGAAATCCATGTTTATCCTGTGTTATGGGTGTTGAAGTGATGTCTAGTTTCTGGTATTATGATCTTATGACAGCTGTCTGAGAAGTGATTGAGTATATCTTAATGTGATCTGATGAACTAGATCTGATTGATGACTCTCATTGTATATGTATTGATCTAGTGATTGGATGATTCAGAAGGTTGTTTGATTATGAGCTTCAATGTGGTTGTTGGGTCCAGTATGAAAATTGGATGAAACGTGGCCT
>APFE030937454.1:0-12492 GCA_000404065.3 Pinus taeda | reverse complement strand
AAGGATATCTTCGTTGCTTTGTATCTGATAAACAGACACAATGGGTCAAATGGTTGCCTCTGGCTGAATGGTGGTATAACACTTCCTTCCATACAGCAACAAAAATGACCCCATTTATGGAACTTTATGGGTATCAACCACCATCCATCTCATCATATTTAAGAGAAAATTCTAAGGTTTAGGCAGTGGAACATCACATCGAACATCAACAACAAGTCCTCCAACTCTTAAGGGATAACCTCGTGTTGGCACAGAATAGAATGAAACAACATGCAGATCAACATCGCAGTGAAAGAAGTTTTGATGTAGGTGATTGGGTATTCCTACAGCTACAACCATATAAGCAAATGTCCCTCAAGCGAGCCAAGAAGGATAATAAATTATCACCAAAGTATTATGGTCCGTACAAGGTGTTGCAAAAGATTGGTACTATGGCATACAAATTGGAGCTTCCTGCAGCTTCTCGATTGCACCCAGTTTTCCCTGTTTCATGTTTAAAGAAGGTTATAGGCGATAAGCTCCCAGTTCAAACAATATTACCAAAACTTGTCGAGGAAGGAAAAATTATATTGGAACCAGAAGCATTCATAGAAACAAGAACTCGACAGCTACGAAATCGATCAATTTCAGAGTATCTTATCAAGTGGAAGAACTTATTTGCTGAAGATTCCACATGGGAGGATGAGAATTTTATACAGAAGCATCCAGAACTAGTCAAGCGTTGAGGACAACACTTTTTTTGAAGGAGAGGGGCATGTTGGGTCCCCATAATACTAGTGATTACCCCATTACTATTGTAGTTGTACCCCTTATTAATATTGTTGTGCCCCTATTGTTACTATTGTGCCCCATAGAAGCCCACTATTGTTATTATTGTGCCCTTACATTATTATTGTTATGTAGGCTCTGATTATGTTATGACCCCTTAGACTCCTATATATAGAAAGGAGGTCTTTCATTTGTATCATCCAATAATTGTTCATTTATGTAATGTAAAGGAGGTTACCCCCTCAAAGAGGCTGAATTCTAAGGCGTTGATCTATCTTTTCTATCTTTTCTTGAGTTGGTTTCATAACAGAATCCCTCATCTACATCTGCAAGATTCTTCATTTGTGTCACATAACTGCATAACTGAAAACATGTCAAAAGCATTACCATCTGAATAATTACTAAAAGCACATCAACAACACTAGCATCTCAATAATAGCACATATCGTGGTAAGCATAGCCACACCATATTCTAAAGCAATGATGAAAAATTTTCACTACTTACCACTATGATAGGGGAGAGAATAAATATTGCAACTTTTCTTTGTTAGCTTTCTTCGTTACCGTCATTCATTTTTGCATTCTTTGCTTCTTAATTCCCTGGCTACAACATACATGCCTAAAGCATGCTTTAGCTCAAGTTTCATCCTTTCTAATTTCATCATAATATTCTACTGATCAAATAAAGGAATCAGATTAGATCATACCAAACCCATCATATAAGTCCTCATACTATCAAAAAATTTCAGCTAGAGACACAATTTTATGATAAAAATGAAATCAAATTTGTTACTCACTTATTACTCATAGTGATCTAACACAATATAAAACCCATAAAATACCAATATGTACATTGTAACTATTCCTAAGACAAGTGTTTATTATTATATGTTGATGTTGTTTTGATATTTGCAGTGTCCAAGTTAAATTGACTTATGTTGGTATAAAAGGTATCAATTTCCATGAATAGGAGGATTCCAATGGATAGAGTTGGAGTCCTTGGTAATCTTTTCTTGTCGGGAGATTCTCTTTCCTCTCTGCTCAATGTAATGGAGTTATCCTTAAGGAAATTCAATCTTGATGTTGAAACCTTGGATTTCCACTATCAAAAACTACACCAATGCTTGAAGTTTAACTTCTCATTGATATTGAAGCATATTGACTTTCAACATTTGAAATTGATCTTACTAGATTTGAGGCACTGAGACTTCTCATGACTTGAATAATATTTGAAAGAGATTGAGTTCTCTAAAAAGGAAGGGGTTGAGAGTAAGAATGGATGCTTCATATTGAGACTTTGTCTCACCTAGAATTTCCAAAATGACTAC
Source organism: Pinus taeda (assembly GCA_000404065.3). Lineage (NCBI taxonomy): Eukaryota > Viridiplantae > Streptophyta > Pinopsida > Pinales > Pinaceae > Pinus > Pinus taeda. The sequence continues at coordinate 10,396 of APFE030937454.1, read as the reverse complement.
AGACAATGCGTCCCATTAATTGTCTGTACAAAAATAGCTATAAAATGGTTCATTTGAAAGCTATTCAGATTCATGAATAGAAGGAATAGTAGAAATTTAAACCTGCTAGTCATGATCAACAAGGAAAAAAATTTGAATGCAGCAGATCCATTTTGCTTTTATAAGTTTAGAAAAAATAAATTAATTAATTAATTAAATTAATTAAAAAAATTTAAAAAAATTAAAAAAAATATAAAAATTAAAAATTAAAAATTAAAATTAAAATCTATGAACATAATTTTGGAGTTTAGAGAAAGATGGTTTTCGTAGATGTACCTATTTTGGGAGAGCACTAGTTAGTCATATCTGGAAAGCCACTAGGATGATTAGTAGAATCCTCTAGATTGCGAATTTTGAACTCGGTGGTTGTCTTTCCATCATAAATAAGGTGTCCTTTGGGACTGTGCATCCTACATACTTTGTTAGACGATTATCTCACCACACTGTTATGGATAACCCCTTAGACGACATCAAATTACTGTACCTAAGAGAAGCAAAGAAAAAAGGATGCATGTTGTTGATGATTTGATGATGAGTTATATTTATTTTCACAAAATAAATTTAAACGGGTCAACAAGCGTTGGATTTGGGTATGTCTTCTATGCTTCAACCATCACTTCGATCTTAAATTAGGCCAACTCAACCATTGGCAAGTTTTTTAAATCATCAGATAATGAAAAAAGGTGGTATCCTTCATTATGCATCCTATGTCACAAACCAAAAACACATGCCACAACAAAAACATCTCATCGAACTCTTTCCCATAACACAATATAAGTTAAGTTCGGGTTTGTTATGTTGGTTTCAGGGCTTTTAATTGGAACTCTGGTTTGCCCTTGTTCCTCTTGTGATAAGCCTACCCATGTGTTTAGGCTCTGAGTTTTGTGCTAGTCTTAGGAAGTGTGTGAATTATCTCATAGCCAGACTGATATACTTGGAGCCTTCTTTAAGTTTTCACTTCTTGCCAATTTCATTATGGTCGATTCTTTTTCTCTTTCCCGAGACAGAACTGTAATCCAGTTGGTGTCTAGTCGCCCATTTCGTCCACATCCTTACCTGTAATGTTCTCTACTCGAGACTAACATCTACTCAAGATCCATGCTCACAAAGCATAAAATCACAACCCTCAACACTAGCAATGTTGTTGCATGAACTGGGAAGCTCCCAGTGGCTCTCTATTATAGAAATGAGTAGCTTCGAGTGGTTCTTTGTTCTTTTATAAATTAATGTAGAAAGAAAACATAGGAAACGAGAGAAAGAAGTGAAAGAAAGAAAACACCTGAAACCAAACAAAGAAGCACCATGGAACATACGTATTGTATGCGGCCATTCTAGAGAATCATAGTGATACACATTAGCAAGTCACTTGTATGTGAGCACTACATGCATATTGGACATTTGTTATTTGTTTTTATTATTTTTATATTTTTAATTATATAATATGGATTTTCTGTATTCAGGCTTGTACGATCCATAATGAATTAAGCAAAGTCTTTCGGTAGAAATGAAATAAGAGAAATTTTTGGCCGACGCATTTCTAACCAACATGGGTAGTTCATCATCAGAACCAAATGAAGAGATAGACCATGGAAAAGGCTTAAATGGAGAGCACCGTAGAGACATAATTAAAGTACGCTAGAAATTAATAATATTTAAATTATCATATTAAGGATTTAACATATAAATAAACAAATATTAGTAAGTAAAAGCTATAGTAACTGCTAGTTTTGAAAAATAAATTTAATAATGATCTTAGTTATTAGTTTATAAAAAATATTAATAGGAATGGCGATATTAAAACAAGCTAGTTGAAAAATAAGATTTAAATTATATTAAAAACAAATATTACAATTTTGTGAAAAAATATATAAATTGCGGGGTAATAGCTAATCAATTTATAAAAAAAAATTAATAAGTAAACCCATAATAACAGTTAGTTTTGAGAAAAATAATTTAATAAATATGTAAAAAAAAGCAAAAGGCAAACCTAAACGAGGACAAAAAAATTAAAACGAGTCAAGATCCTAAATAGAGAGAAGACATTTAATTAAAAAATAATAATGGAAAAAAGAAATAAAAAATAAAATGATAAAAGAAAACAAAATATAAACAAGAAAAGAAATATAAATTATATATATAATAAAATAAAAAGAGTCAAAGAAAAGTATCAATATAAAACAGGCAACAATAAATATGGGTTGAGGCCCATTAAACAAATAAGAAAAATACTAGGAGTTAAGAATGAATAGGATGATAAAATACATAATAAAAAAACCATGAAGGATCAAGAAAATAAAGTCTAATGAATAATAAATCAACAACATATACTATAAAAAGGACGTTAATACCTACATAGATAAACAAACAAACAAAATAAATCTCAAAAAGAAGCCTAAACAGTTAGGAGGAGACCCAACTTCTACTAATATTCCAACCATCATCTCTATTCAAATTATTGGGTCTTTTTTCAATTTATAGGGCCTCTCTCAATTTACGATGATGTAAATGACTAACTCTAGCAGTGACTTGGGCCTCCTCAATGGAGATGTGATGCTTAGATTTATCTGCATGCTCTGCTAAAACATAGGAGTGGGTCCTGTCATGCTTGATGTCAGCAGCATGCTCACGAATCTCTTATGTGATTTCTACTGAAAGACATTGCTTCAATAATATGGATTGTTAACATATATAGTTGTTGAACCATCAAACACATGGGCAGCCTACTTGTACTGTATCCAGAAATTGCCTTGTTATTTCAAGGTTGATATAAAAAATGACTAACACTATTTAGTGTGATCATTATTTAGGTTTATTAAGATACTTATATCTTAGTTGACATACATATCATAAATTTCCTTGTTATTACAAGGTTTATATAAAAAATGACTAACACTATTTAGTGTGACCATTATTTAGGTTTATTAAGAGACTTATATCTTAGTTGACATACATATCGTCCAATATTATCAGTTATCTTAGCGATAGTATAAATAATTTTTAAAATTGAAAAAATTGAATGCAATTTAGAAAATACAAAAATATATTTATATTTTGAGGATATGTTATATTCAGAAAATTTAAAGACAAAGTCATTTAAACTTTTTAGTTGAATGCAATTTAAACACTACAAAGTTTGATTTATATTTCGAGAATGTAGGTTTCCACCCTGTACAGAAATTACCTGCATACGAATTCTAAAACACATAAAGTAAACAATGCGAGAGCATAACACATAAAACACATATACACAAAGATTTTCCCCTAGATCCCAAAACCGGGACTACCAACTTATTTTTCAGTATGTTCCTTTCAATATTATAATACATATTTATACATGTCGAAGCATCCAATACCATGAACCGAACACCATCGCATCCAAAACCATGGACCGAAAACCATCTCGTCCAAAAACATGTGCAAAAATCACGCACAAAACCATAGGTGGGTCCGCCCAACCTAACATAGGTTCCAAAACCAAAATTTACCGGGGCGCTGCCCCAGACCCCATAGAGTGGAGTTACCTGCACCCCTCAAACCCCATGTGACCCCGTTGCTACGCAATCGGCGCAATGAAGGGGGGGCTCCACCCCCCTCTAACCCCGCGGTTAACTATGTGGGATAGTCGTGGAAAGAATATAACACAACCCAACATTCTCCCACTTGTTGTTTTCTTTCCACAGGGGGTCATAAGAGAGCTTAGTCATTTATCCAGCCCTGCAACACCCATTGTTTCTCTACACTAAGAGAACTTGATTAGAGAATGATTTCGGAAAAATCACATAAAAAATCATTTGTCGACGCGTTTCGAACCAACCAGTGTGGTTCATCGTCAGGACAAGTTGAATATCCAATCTGAGCGATGCAATAAATAGGGACAGCAGGCCATTCCAACAACTAAAATTGACTTAGTAACGGTTAACCAGACCTCTAATAGCTAGGTTTGACCAATCCCCAGGGGAAGGAATTTAATTATTTTATTTATCCATTTTCCCTTACCCTTATAAATTAATATTACTAAATTATTTATTTAAACAAAACAAAACAAAACAAATTAACCAAAAAAAAAAGTTATAAGTAAATAAATTAAAAAAAGAAGAAGAAAAAACAAAATGGATACAAAATCTCGTACCAAGTATATTTAAAACTTTTTACGTGGAGAAGCCTGTGGTTTTAAAAACAACCCAAGGTATTTTAAAAAGTTAAAAAAAAAAAAACAAAAAACAAAAGGAATATGTTTTACTTTTTACATGGAGAACATTTTAACAGAGGTTTTAAAAACAACCCATGGTAATAGCCCATGGTATTTTAACATCATGACCGTGTCATATGAAAAGACGTGACCTTTATATATATTAAGTGGGGGTGACATTAAAAATTTAACAAGTAATTAAGTATATAAAAAAGGGACCAATTTATTATTAAAAAAAAAAAGTGAAACTATTATTATTTTAAGATAATAAAGTTATTTGAAAAGGGGTCTTAATATAAAGAAATGCATACATATATAGAGGGCAACAATATAAAGGAGTATTTTTTTTAAAGGGTATTCAAGTTTTTAACAATCCACATTATGAGAGAATATTTGAAATATATATATTAAAAAAAAAAAATTCATACAAAGTTAAAAGAAGTGAAGAAAAAATATGGAATCTTTGAGTAATGAACAAAAACAATCAATCACAAAAGATATAGAACAATTAATGACAATAATTAAGTGACAGGGTGAGGAGAGAAAGAGAATGTAATCCTTCTTCCATTCTCTACATCCATCATCACTTCCACATAATGATGTTATCCAGTGTACTAAGAAAGTGCAACTAAAAGATCAAGAGAATGACAAAATAGCCAAAATTCAACAAAGAAAGGAAGTGTTAGAACGCGAACATAAAAATCTTGTGGATTTACATTACAAATAAATAATGGAAAAGGATGAAGAAATTTCTCGTCTCAAGGACCACGTCGAAAAATCACTGGCACAAGTGAAGAAGACTAAAGTCACAAAGAAAGAACTCAAGAAGCACTTATCAGAACAAGAAGAGGAAAATTTACGTTTAAAGAACCTTAATAAAAATTTACTAGAACAAATCAGAGATCTAAAAGATGAAATATTTAAAATTCAAAACACTGAAAATAAGGTTGATGAATCAAAAACCAAAGAACTTTTACGTCTGAGAAACCATAATCAAAGTTTGCTCAATCAAACTAAGAAACTTAAGCACGATAAGGAAGCATTAAAAGATAAGTTGGAACAAGTCACTCAAGAAGAAGTATCGAAATCTCCAGTCACAACAGTTCAAGTTGAAATAAGGGAACGAATACCGATCCAGTGAATATGACAACTCAAGAAGACAAGTCAGTTGAAGAAACGACACACTTAAATGTTGCAGTTCAGACAATGGAAATCCCAAGTGAATGTTTCACAACCAATTCAACAACATATTCACCAGAAGAAAATCTAAAAACTCCATATCGACATCCGAATCACGAGAGTAGACCAATCAACCATGCTACATATCGGTACCATTCAGACAAGAAACAAAAAATTAATGTTTAAGAGAATAATGACGTAAAATCAATCTTGTCTTATGCTGACAAGTCATTACAAAATTTTAGTGATCAGAATGCTATACAGAAGATTAATCTGGGATGGTCTGATCCCTTCTCAGTGCGAAAATTTTGTTTGTCACTAAGAAGATCATATCAACTTGTATCAACGAGGATGACTATTCCGAGACAGAAAGACTTTCGAAGCCGAAAAAGAGATCAAGCCTTTTTCATCGACAAGCTTTGAGGACAAAGCTTTTTGAGGAAGGAGACAATGTAACGAATAAATATATAATAAATAATGTAAAATAATATAAATGATAATAAGCATAAATAATTATTAGTTAAGTAGTAATTAGGTTGAAGAGGCATGTCTAAATGAGACATGACTCTTCAAGAAGAGACACTTGCCTGATATATAAGCAAGCCTCTTGTTCTCATTCTTATTCACACATTTAACATATAATATTTGTATCCTCATGGATATCTTTATATTCCAAGTTTCCTGGAGTAATTAATTTGTAGAAGGAACTTTGCTCACTTCATTGAATCAAATAAATCAACATCCACTTCAATACTTTCAAAATCAAACTAAGTTGCAGCAGTTTTCACCTTACAGTTTGATGGGTTTATTACAGCAAGTTCACTTAGTAATCAGGAATCAGGAAAGTATATCAAGTCAAGTAGCTGGTTTGATGTCAAAAATGTCTTTGATTATCTCTGTCATTCCGCAATATAGATTGTTAATACATGTCAATATTATTGAATAATATCCTATAGATATTGTTTTCAAAGATGTTTATGAATCACTAATTCATGGTATTTCGTGGAAAGAAGTCAATTTCCATGTTCATAACAGGTTTTTTAACCATCTTCGCAAGTTGTTCATACTACGGATGGATGGAACATGTCATCGATTCAAAATGTGCCATGGTCAACATCATCAGGGTCATCACTTTCAGGTGGTTGATCGAATGTATTGATACATCATCAGGGCAAGGTGGAAAGTGAGGGAGCTCTACCCTCATCGACTATCTGTCTAGTCAAACTTTTGTGGTCCAAAAGCCTTCAAGTGGAGAGGATTAATCCAGGAGGATCTTGTCAGATCAGTTGCACAAGTTCAGTTTTGTCGTCAGCATTTAGGTCTAATGTCGTCAACTTCGACAATGATGTTTATGGTTCAGGTTTTTCGGTGATGTCAATTGATCTGAAAATGAAGCTACTTGTATTTGTTGTGCAAACTATTACTCATGTCTTGCAATTGAAACAAAGTGTTTTTGATAAATTTCTGAGTCGTATGTGTGAAGGAGTGTTATTTCCTTTCATTGTTTAGCATATTAAATCTGAAAAACACAGCAAGTTAAAATCACATAATATAACACAGTAGCTAATAAGGCAGTTCACCCCTCCTGGGCTACATCTGTCGGGTCCAAGGCCCCCAAATGGGTATGTCCTTGCTCTTATTAGATGCTCAAATTTGTTATATAGTGAGAAGAAAGCCTAAACAGGAAACATAAGTTGTGGAAGTGAGTTCAGAACACAAAAAACAGTAAAGATTACCTTTTGTTTCACCTCCAATGGTTAACCATAGCCCAATACAGCTCTAACACTCCCTAGGCCCTGATGGCTCTCCAAGCTTCTCTGCTGAAAAAGTACCTGAAGATAAGCTCTGTTGGCTCTGAAACCTGTACCATTGGCTCTAGAATGCTCAAAATACTGAAAATCAAAAACAAATTCGCTCCAAATGGATCTCTCTAGTGAAAGTTATGACTCCCAGAAGTTTTCTCCAATCTGCCTTAAAGAAACTCCACTAAACTTGGATTAACTAGAGTTAGGCCCGGCAATTTGGCGAACACCGCCCAAAATAGTGCGCACCACCAAGCTGACCGCCAGATGACGGTAATCGTCGACGGATTCTGCGCGCATCTGACCAATGTATCGACGGTGGTTAAGGTTGGTGGTTAACTAACCATAACCTCCTACTAAACTATGTGCATGTGACTGTGATTCGGGGGCGGTTAACGTGTTAAGGCTGGCGGGTTGGCAGTTAACCGCGGCGCAAATGGTGGCATGTGAACTCATCTCCTGGGACCACTAGCGGTCTACCCCCCCAAACCATAACCTATAACATAATAAGTATAAACCGCGAGCTGATATGGTTAAGAACTGCTACATGGGCAGGCCGGTCGGGCCTGTGGGCTGGTAGTGCAGAGACCCGCGATCGAATCCTGCGGACACACAAAAATTTTTCCTAATAAACCTGCAATCTTGGAGCCACATGGCGTCCATTAATTGGCCAACAGAGAATATTCCAAAGAATATTCCCAAAATATTCCTAGAATATTCGTGAAATATTCTTTTTCAATATTTTTTATTCAAAGTCAACCCAAGTCAAACTGGACTTTTGCATGAAATTGTGAATTTTCAAACTTGAATAACTTTCACATATAGTGTCAGATTTGAGTGCCATTCATGGCTACAGGATTGTATCGATGAGGCCTATTATGTCGTTCTGGTTTCAACCAATTCTGAGCAATTCAAAATTTGAGCATTTTTTCCACTTAAGACATGATCACCTGAACACACCTCCCAAATGGGAAGCTTTTGGACCCCAAAAGCTCTCTGATTACCAAAAATGAAGACGAGGAGATTGATTCTCCACTCTTCCAACCTTGAATAGTTGAAATCTTCCCGACTTCATCAAATTGAGCTTCTCATAAAAAGATAAATTTTCCCTTGAATTCATTAACCGACCGTTGCTAAAATTGACTGAGTCATGATGCAAATTCTTGAAATTTATAGAACAGAAACTATATTTTGTAGAAAGCATATTGTTTCTACAATGGTCAAAATTCAAAGAAGACTTAAAATAAAGTTCACCTTGACAACTGTTCACATGGAAAATTTTTGTTGAATGAGCCTTGTACTTGTGCCGAATCCCGACAAAGTTTTCTGGCCATACCTGTAGAGCCTCTAACCTACACCTCATCATCCACTATTACCTATTGTTTTTCATCACTTATCTCTCTCTTTCACCTCATTTTCCATGTAAAACCACCCAGATCATTACATTAGATGTCATTAGGTTGATCAAGTGAGCTTTGCTAATGTGTGACTGTTTTGTTTAGATTTTGACATATTTACAGGCATTCCGCAGCTCTCTGCCGATTCCGCAGCTATCTGATGATTCCGCAGCCATCTGGAGATTCCGCAGCCTTTTTGTTGTTCTCAAGGTTCACGTGCCATTTTGCCAAAAGAGCCACATGGTACTTAGGTAATCAAGTGCTCGAGTTCCTGTGCATTTGTTCAATCATCCCGTCTCAAACCTCCGGTCAAACAGGGGCAAGATCCAGTCAACGAAGGCAGCTTAACGGTGATGCGTAAGCTGTTGGGTCACGTCAGCTCAAATGGTGACTTGCCCGTGTTTCGCAGGATGTGGGGGACATAATCCAACTCTGGATTCAATGCCCATGACGACCAGGATCTCCAGCTCACCCACGCAAGCTCATGACGTGTTATTGCAGTTTTAATTATGCATGACAGTTTGTTTATTTTCAGTTTTAGCAGCACGCATAGGCCATCCTTCAGATGCCTATAAATACTTGCGTCTGCGTACGCTTATGTTAACTTTTACTTGTTGTACTTTTACGAACTTCTTGTAATTTTTGTGCATTCCCAAGACTCTGTTTTAATAGTGTTGTTCTAGCACTCTTGAATGTGAATTTCGGCACATGGAGTAATAGAAGCAGTGTTGTTTTGAAGCTTTCAACACTTTGAGTCTTCTTTGGGTTAAGTGAATGGAGGGCCCCTGTTCATATTAGCCTTGTATAGTATTTTCATGTTCAGCATTTCCTTTTCTTGACGTATGTACAGCATAATTCACTTCATTTTAATTCATTTTGAATCCTTTCTTTAAGTTGATCAGCATTGCTCTTTTTCAGGTTTTGACCCGGGATTATTTGTGTGTTTATGTGTTTGCTTTATATCTAGTGGTAGTTTCAGTTGACAGATTCAAAGTTGCTACCTTTTACTTTATTTCCATAGCTAATTTTTAGTTTTATTTCTCAAATCTGTCTGCTAACATATGAATGGTCTCTTACCATAAATTGTTTATCTTTTAGAGATCAAAATACTAATCACTTGCAGCTGGCTTTGGGTGCTTTTTAGACTACTCTTTAACTACTTTCTAATCGTGCTTTACACAGTACTATGTGATAGAGGCAGAGAGTTAGAAAGAGCAAACTATTATCACTAGTCTTTAAAGTAGATTTTTCTCATTATTATCATTTCTTAGACTTACCTTTAGCTACTTCTTAATCGTGTCTTACACAGTACTATGTGTTAGAGGCAAAGAGTTAGGAAGAGATAAACATTATCATTGGTCTTTTAAGTGATTTTCTTACTTTTTATTTGCAGCAGCATGAATGGTGTCTAATACCATTAGAAAGTGGTTCTTTGCTTTCAGTTCATTTTTAATTCATTTCCTTCAAAGTTTTCCTTTTCAGTAAATAGTTAGAAACCACTAATCACACACCCTCACTCATCTAGAATTCACTCCACACACACCATCACTCATTTGTTTATAAATACATCACTCCATCTTAGGAAGATAAATTAATCACAAACAACACCCCCCAAACAACAAAAAGCTTTAAGAGGTTGCTTAAGTACATATAGTACACCTTCACTTCATCAGCTTACGAGCCCCGGGTTGACAATTAATGATATCAATTTATGAATACTAAATTGACCAAACATTTTTGCGCCGTTGCCGGGGAAGTGAAATTAAGTAGCCATATTCTTAAAAAAAAAA